>CM021110.1:372227686-372258984 GCA_007115665.2 Sequoiadendron giganteum | reverse complement strand
AGGGTTGAGGGTTGAGGGATTAAGAGAATTATAGGGGTTGAGGGATTAGGGTTTAAGGGTTGAGGGTTGAGGGTTAAGATTTGAGGGATTAAGAAGGTACAAGGGTTGAGGGTTGAAGGATTAAGATGGTATAGGGGTTGAGGGATTAGGTTTTAAGGGTTGAGGGTTGAGGGATTAAGACGGTACATGGGTTGATGGATTAGGGTTTAAGGGTTGAGGTTTGAGTGATTAAGAGGGTATATGGGTTGAGGGTTGAGGGATTAAGAGGGTATATGGGTTGAGGGATTAGGGTTTAATGGTTAAGGGTTGAGGGTTGAGGGACTAAGAGGGTATAGGAGTTGAGGGATTAGAGTTTAAGGGTAGAAGGTAGAGGGGTTGAGGGATTAAGAGGTTATAGAGGTTGAGGGATTAGGGTTTAAGGGTTGAGGGTTGAGGGTTGAGGGTTGAGGGATTAAGAGGGTATAGGGGTTGAGGGATTATGGTTTAAGGGTTGAGGGTTGAGGGTTGATGGATTAAGAGTGTATAGGGGTTGAGGGATTAGGGTTTAAGGGTAGAGGGGTTGAGGTATTAAGAGGGTATAGGGGTTGAGGGATTAAGGTTTAAGGGTTGAGGGTTGAGGGATTAAGACGGTATAAAGGTTGAGGGATTAGGGTTTAAAGTTTGAGGGTTAAGGATTGAGGGATTAACAGAATATAGGGGTTAAGGAATTAGGTTTTGAGGGTTGAGGGTTGAGGGATTAAGAGGGTATAGGGATTGAGGGATTAGATTTTAAGGGTTGAGGGTGAGGTATTAGGAGGGTATAGGGGTTGACGGATTATGGTTTAAGGGTTGAGGGTTGAGGGTTGAGGGATTAAGAGGGTATAGGAGCTGAGGGATTAGGTTTTAAGGGTTGAGGGTTGAGGGCTGAGGGATTTAGAGGGTATAGGGGTTGAGGGATTAGGTTTTAAGGGTTAAGCGTTGAGGGTTGAGGGTTGGGGGATTAAGAGGGTATAGGGGTTGAGGGATTACAGTTTAAGGGTTGAGGTTTGAGGGTTGAGTGATTAAGAGGGTATAAGGGTTGAGGGATTAGGATTTAAGGGTTGAAGGTTGAGTGTTGAGGTATTAAGAGGGTATAGAGGTTGAGGGATTAGGGTTTAAGGGTTGAGGGTTGAGGGTATTGTGTTTAAGGGTAGAGGGTAGATAGTTAAAGGGTTTAGGGTTTAAATTTTTAGGGTTTACCCTAGTTAAGGGTTAAGGGTTGAGGGTAGAGGGATAAGGGTTTAGGTTATATGGATTAAGGGTTAAGGGAAGAGTGTTTAAGGTTTAGGGATTACAATTTGTGGTTTAAGGGTAGATGGTGTAGGGTTGAGAGAGAGGGAGGGGTTGAGGGTAGAGAGTAGAGGGTTAAAGGTAAAGGGTAGAGGGTTTAGGGGTTTATGGTTTATAGTTTAAGGGTAGAGGGTTTAAGGGTTTAGGGTTTAACTTGGTTAAGGGTAGAGGTTTGAGGGTTTAGGATTTAAGGGTTGAGGGTAGAGGGTAGAGGGTTTAGGGTTTATGGATTAAGGGTTAAGGGTAGAGGGTTGAGGGTTGAGGGTTGAGGGTTGAGGGTTGAGGGTTTAAGGGTTGAGGTTAGAGGGTAGAGGGTTTAGGGTTTAGGTTTTATGGATTAAGGGTTAAGGGTAGAGGGATTAGGGTTTAGGGATTATTATTTATGGTTTAAGGGTAGATGGTGTATGGTTGAGAGATAGAGGGGGTGTTAAGGGTAGAGGGTAGAGGGTAGAGGGTAGAGGGTAGAGGGTAGAGGGTAGAGGGGTTCAGAAGGAGATAAGAGGAGGGAGGGACAGAGATAGATGAGGGTTGACGATCTAATTTTTAGGTTAGAGGGTTGATAATTGAGGGTATAAGGTTGAGGGTAGACAATTTAAGGGGTTGGGGATTAAGGTTTTAGGGTTTAACTCGTATAGGATTTATAGTGTAAGGGTAGAGGGTTTAAGGGTTTAGGGTTTAACCTGGTTAAGGGTAGAGGGTAGAGGGTAGAGGTTTTAGGGTTTAGGGATTATGATTTACAATTTAAGGGTAGATAGTGTAGGGTTGAGTTAGAGAGAGGAGGTTGAGGGTAGATGGTAGAGGGAAGAGGGTTAAGGGTTTAGGGGTTTAGGATTTAGGGTTTAAGGGTTTAAGCATTAATGGTATAGGGTTTATAGTTTAAGGGTCCCACTCCCTCTCTCTCCCACTCCCTCTCTTAGGTCTTCCCCCCCCACCATAACTTAATAAATCTCTCCCTCTCAAGTCTCTCTCTCTCGGGTCTCACTCCCTCCCATGCTACCTAGATTAATTTGTGTCACTCCAATTCCCTCTCTCATAGTCCCTCTCTGTTAGGCCTCACTTACCTCCCACCCTACATAGACAAATATATTTCACTCCAACCCCCTCTCCCACACTCCCCCTCTCTCTCTCCCCCCCTTTGGTCTTTTTGTATCTCTCAGGTCTCATTGCTCCCAACCCCTCTCTCATTGTCAAGTATTTTCCCCCATTATAACTGGATAACTCATTATCCCTCTCAAATCTCTATCACTTTAGGTCTCAGTCACTACCACACTACCTAGACTAATCTCTCTCACTCATATCACCTCTCTCTCTATCTCGAGTGTCACTCCCTTTGTCTCTATGGAATCTCTCCCTTTCAAAACAACACATTTGGCACTTGCCAAATGTGTTTTACCTTGAAAGGGTAAAATAGGGGTTGACCCCGTGATTCAGGCCCACATGCTTATGTATTTGTCTGGTTCAACGCTTAATCTGATTCATAAATGCCTTTTTTTATGCAGTTGACTTCATGTTGTACCAATCTATGCCTGATCCATCACCTTTTTACCACCAATCTGCATGGTAGACAACGTAGAAGAGGCCATTTCGAAGTTTCTACATCATTTTACATCATCTAAGGTAATATATTCATTTTTTTAATATTGAAATGTTTATATTTAGTAATTTGTTTGTTTTTGACAATATAAACTAAATTTATTCAATGATTTCATTAATCATAACAATAGGACATAGAATTCAACATTGAATTAGATTGTATTTACATAGAAAAAATTATTTTTTATGAGTTTGAAGAGCAAAAAAAATGAAAAACATGACATTTACTTAACACGAATTTACTTATGAATTATATTTCCATTGCTTATAGTATTCCATTTCCAACATGGCTAGTGGAATTCACTCTATTTCATTTTATTTTCAACTAATTTGGAAAACTTTTATTTTCAAGTAATTTGGAAAACCTAATAGCTTTCATCAATGTTAATGCAAGTTTCCATTAATTTTTTTGTTCCATAAAAAAATCACCTTCATCACATGTGCTTAGATAAATTCAAGTTAGTTGGCATAGTTGTTAATGCAAGTTTCCATTCATTTATACCATTTACCTTTCTAATAAATATAAAAATGAAAAATTTTGTGCAATTGAGAATGCTTATTGTCTTTCTAAGTTACCTCCAAAGAAATAGTGAATAATTATAAGATATAGCATCACAAACCCTTCTTTGAATTCATATTCTTCATGACTTTATTGACAATCAAAAATTTAGTTTTCAAAACAATAAACACAAGACTCTCTAGTTTTCATTTAGGTGGCAACAAATTATACCCTAGGTTTGTGATGCAGAGCAGTGAAACAAAACCTTCAACAATCACAATTAGATTAGTTTCAAACAATCTTCAATCTCAAAAACCCCAATTCAATGCTCAACTGACCAATTTACATTCACCTCCTTGTAGAATTCACAATAGAGAAAATTGTTCATATCTTAGTCACTGGAACCCTCTCTAATGCATCTAAACACTAAACCCTTTCTTTAGGCCTTTCTATTCTTGAAACAAGGAGGGTTTATTCAAAATCAACGTTTGAGGCCTCTAGTGTAGGAGCACCTTGTAAGCTCAATTTTGTCAAAAAGGTCATCTTTAGTGAGCATGGTCAAATGCTATAATTTTAGTTAATGTTGAGTATTTTGTGTTCAATGTAGTTAATTATACCATTTTATAATGTATTTGGAGCTAAGGGAGTTCAATTGTGTCATAGCTTGCAATTGGCAAAATGTGGTCAGAAAAGTTGCTAAAAGATGCAAAAGTTGCAGAGTTAGGTGCATACAAGGTTAGGTAAGTAGAATTTAAGTTCTAGCTGTTCGTTTATGTTTTTATGAGTCCATCAATGTGAGGAGAAGCTCGAGGAAGAGGTGAGAGTATGGAAAAAATGAAGAAGATCAAGAAGTATTCCTTATTTTTAGTGTAAAATTATGAGTTTTGACTGGTAAATCTATGTTTCAAACCACTTTACGACCCCGTACAAGTGTTTCATGGTCTAAAATATATGGGAAATGTTAAATTCATGTATTACCTTTCATTTTTAGTTTTTTTTATTTAATTTCATGGAGGTTTGTGAGTTTTATGATCATTTTGGTGCTAACGGGTATGAAACCATGTTTTGGGGTTTTGAACACTAAAGAATGCATGTATGAACTTTTCCTTGGGTGGATACCTCTAGAAATTATTGAAATGAAGGCCGACGGGTTGTTTTCCATGTTCAATAAGGATTCAATATTTGAAGATTTGATGGAAGTTTTTTGTGAGTTCTTGTCCTAGTTTATTTCTTGTGTGTCTTGACAAAAAATTGAGGTTTCAAGTAAAGGTTTGAGGAAATAACAGTGCTAAAGGTTGGGAGTAAGTTTTTAGAGCATTTTAAGGCTATTTTAAAAAATTTACAAGTATTGGTTGGGTGTGGTGTGTTGAGGAAGTCTGGGTTTCAATAAACCCCTAGGGGAAACCTAGTTTGAAATAGCTTAGAGTGAGGGTTTGCAGGTTGGTACCCTATTGAACGTTCAAGTCCCTAAAATAGGTGGAATCTGAGGTTTAAAAACCTAACAAAATATTTTCCATGGATATCAAGAGCTTTGAAGGTGTTTAAATGAGTGTCTCTTTGTAAGAGTGGCCTTATTGGCCTAATTGCTTGAGTGGAAAAGGGCTAGTTTGAGTTATTTTAACCAAACTATTTTATAGTAGTTTCGAGATATGTTTTAGGTCATTGAAAAGGTTATCTTAAAAAAAAATTACAGTCTTCATAAGTTACCTACTTCATTAAATATGAGTGATTGTACTATGAGGAAGGATTACTAGTTTGTAAGTGGTTAAGGAGTGAGTGATACAAAATTGGTGCAGGGGCACATACACCTTGTATTGGGGGAACATAAACCTTGTATTGTGGGCACATACACCTTGTATTTAAATAAAATGGATTCTTGTAAGGTCTAATCGACTAGGTTTAATTTTCTTGATTAATAAGCAACGAGGAAGTTGCAAAATATATTGAATTGTAAAAGTTGTCAATCAATGTCAATGATGACAAATGAGGTCTGGGTGGATAGAGTATGGAATAGGTTTTATTTTCATGTTTTCTTTCATGAATAAGTTCAATCAAGACCATTTAAGGTGTATTAGGTTGATTTTTAAGTCTTGGTGGTCAAATGTGCAAAAAAATGCATTCTTGCTACAAAATTGTCAATAGTTGATTTCTAACCCGTTTTTTATCAAGAACGTTATATTCCAAAAATTTACTAGTTTCTCTCACTTTTCTTATTGTTGTACAGAGTCTAAGATGATCTTAAACTAGTTGGATGTTGTATATTAATGAAATATCTTTCATTTTCACCTATTTAAACGTTCTAACTCTTTATATAGCAAAACTTATCTTGTTTTTACTACTGCTCTCTACTTTCACAGTGTTCTTTGATTGAAGGGTTTCATGATGTAATTCGACCCATTTCACTTTTTGTGCCTATTGTAACTTGTATAATGGTTCCTCTAGCTTTTAAAATACATACCTAACCTATTTATAATGTTGTAGGGTCAATTTTGGGTGTTTGGGATGATGTTCTAGGACTCTAGTAGGGTATTTTCATGGTGAAAATGAGGGCTTCAAGTGGTGATTTGATAAAATGTGGGAAGTATTGTCCATGTAATGTATTATTCACCATGTGAAAGGTCTGGTAAGTTTTTTTGGTGCTTTGTATGGGTCTGGTAGGTTCGGGAGATAGGAGTTTCATTAAAAAACCCCAAGTATTTTTCTTGAAATTGAGGGTTTGGTGTATTAGGGGTCTAGAGGTTTTGGACTTGGAAAAAAATCAGGAAATTGGAGGTTTTCACACATAACATACTATTTTTTGAGTAGTTTGAGTGAATATCTAGTGTTTAAAAGGTACTCTCTTTAAATTAGGCCAATTGAATAGCCTTTTCCAAGCTGGGTCTATTGGAAGTCAATGTTGGTCCAAAGGAGTTGATGTTGGGGTTTACCTATGTTTTATAACTTGCAAATGAGTATCTTAATCATCCCTAATTTTGTCAATTGTTTTGGAAAATCTTGGTGAAAAGGCCCTTGAACCGGTTTACCTATGCTACTAGGGAAAGCTTGGTAAAGTTGGGATTTTCAGTTGAACATCTGATTTTGCTTTGGAATCTAATTGATTTCCATTGATTTGGTGTATTGAATGGTTTCCACCCCTCTGCATCAAAAATGGCGTTTCTCAGTAAGTTAAGTGATCAAGTTGTGTTTGGTTTATTATTTTAATCTTGTTAGATGCCTTAATAAGCTCATGCAAAACTCTTATACCTTAGTGTGGATTGGAGTCCTTAGAAGCCTATTTCCTTTGATGAAACTTTGAAAGAGTTTTTTTAATTATATTAAGAGCCAAGCTCTAAATATTTGAAGTTCATTGTGGATCCCTACATGTAGTGCATCAGCCTCTAGCTACTTTGCCAACTCTTCAAACACACTCAAAATCCCTACTGTAATATCTAACCCTATAGACATCTAACTCCATCATATAAAAAATATTGTCTAGCCTAGACATGTTTGATAATTCCAAACAACTTGCTACCTTCTTTCATAAAATGCTTTGGTGTGTTTCAAATTTAATGCAATGTAATTGGCAATATCAATATTTTCATAAAATGCATTACTTACTTTAGTTCTATGTGTTTTTGTGGTTCTAGGTGTGTTTGTGAACATGTAGCATTGAAATTCATGTCAAGGAAATGACCGAAGCCTCTAACATCAGAAGCACGTGCAATTAGAAATGCAAGGAGAAGAGAATCAAAAAATGTAGCTTGTGATCCTATCCAATGTACTCACTTCATTTCATAACTATCAACCCTCTTAATAAAAAAACAAACCATTTATGGTTTTAGATACCCATTACACTCATTCCAAACATATCTCAAATGGGCATATCACTCTTTTGGACCAACACCTTGCAATCATGATTTTTCACCATTTTAGACCCCCAAATATATCACTTTTACAAAGGACCTATACCTTAAAAATTCCTTTTCAATCAAATTTTGATTTGGCAATGCTCACCAATGAACAAAACCCCAAATTCCACAATTACTTTGCAGAGACACGTTTCCCAAACCACCATACCATGATACCCTCATTTCTTGCTCTTTACATGGGGGTTTATTGAAAAACAATCTTCCAGGGCTTTCCTAACCCAACCAACACCTCCAACACTTCATAAAAGACTTGTAAAAACTAAAAAGGATAGAAGATCTTTGTTGCCCCCAAGTTTCCTATCATTTTCCCACTCAAACCACTCAATTTCACCCGAATTAGGTCACTTTTTCAAAGGGACTCTACTTTAAGCTTTCCCTTTCACTCAAAATTCAACTGGGCAGCCTCCTACATGTGTTCAAACCAAATAATCCACCATTTACCCTCAAACAATCATTCACCCAAGCACTGAATCACAAAACCCTCCTTTTAAGCCAAATAACGTAGGGCTTATTGAAAATCACACATCCAGCCCTCACCAAAACTTGCCAATACTTCAAACAGGTCTAAATACCTCTACCCAAACTTAATTCATCAATAAATAATGTTTCACAACCTTTTTACACACTTTACTATCTCAAAACCTCACTATTTCACTTCGAAAACACAAATTTTCAATCTAGGGCTTCATGCCCAACATAACACTCAACCTCCCCTACACAAATTCCACATTTCCACACTAGTTTATTGATTTTGCAAACCCATTCCTCAAGTTACAATGGCCACAATGAG
The DNA here is from genome assembly GCA_007115665.2 of Sequoiadendron giganteum. Taxonomy (NCBI): domain Eukaryota; kingdom Viridiplantae; phylum Streptophyta; class Pinopsida; order Cupressales; family Cupressaceae; genus Sequoiadendron; species Sequoiadendron giganteum. Next base: position 372,250,886 of record CM021110.1, on the reverse strand, counting down.
AGTAATGGGTCAGTTTACCATATTAAATGACTTTCAAACCTTATTTGACAACATCTTGACTCATTCATCCTAACTAGACTCAACTCAGAAAATGGAGGACAATGTGCTTTGCACCATACTCCCTATTAGTGTTTGATGTCATATGCATTTATGACTGTCATTGATCCTTTTTCTGATTGTGACTGTAGGTAATACTAAATTTTGTCAAAGTTTAAGAAAAGAACATCGATTCGTGGTACAAGTGTTCAGTGTTATGAGAAACATCAGTTTTTGGTGTATTTTCTGGATGTCAATCTTCTCTTTCTTTTCCATCTCATAGATTTATCGCATTCTTATATGCTACATGTTTTATGTTAATTATGTCAGTGATATATTTGAAATTTATACATAGGATCATCGAGAGATGAGAAAGTAGCGAAGGCTCGCATCACCATTGTAGGACCTTCAATCAACCTCCTTATATAGCATGCATGAAAGTGATAGCAAGTCTCATCGGGTGTATGACTAACATTATTTAGTTATTGCTCTTTTAATTATTTTTATGTGAGTTCATGACTAAGATTGATAGGATTTTGCAGGTTTTTTGTGGACCAAATTCCTACGAGAGTACACAACCAAAGAGAGGCTACTACCCATGTGTTTTGTAGGGACAAGGGGACGTACATGTTTTGAAGCATTTTGGAATGCTAATAACTGGGCCAACTGAGGTGGATTGGAGAAACGAAACTGGGCAGTAGCTCATTTTGTTTCTTCTTGTACAATATCTTTCATTATTTGTGCTACAAATGGGAGGATTATTTCCCTGCATGTATTTCTACAAGTATTGTCAAATGGGAATATTTTCAAGATGTTCTTCTATCACTATTGTAATATTTTTCATTGACTTAGTGTATTTTTTGATTTACAAAAATTATGAGAAATTAATACATGCAAATGTGTATATTCCTTAATATATGCCTCAATTAAATATGTATATTACATTTAAAATTAGTTGTAATGCTTCATGGTTTAAATTTAAAATTTGTCTTCAAGGAAAATCAAGTGGATTTATGATTAAGAATGAAATAATGTTTAATATAATTGTACAAAGGCATATTTTATTGCCCCTACCTTGTCAATCCTATCAAATTGGCAAGCTAGTGAGCTTGTTGGTGTGCCAATTCTGTAGGGTTGATAAGGTAGGGGCAGTGTATGCCTCATAGAAATTGATGCAACCTAGGTCATCTCTAACATACCTCAATTCCACCTAAGACTCCTTTGGAGCAACTTGCTAAAAATTTGAAAACAACATTGTCTAACCTCACTTTTTCATGTAAAAACACCCCAAAAACACCAACTACCATGCTACAACTGACTCCAAAAAATTTAAAAAATTGTTATGGATGTTGCAGTACAAAATTGCACTTTTTTACATTGGGCAATGTTATCACAAAAACTAGCAGTGCTCGTTCCACGGATAACCCCCCTACGAAACTTGTTTGTTTCCTAGGTTTGTGAAGTTCAAGCACACAAAATGAGGTGATTTTCAATCCACCTCGAAGTATGTTTCAAATCCTTAAACAATCCATTTGAGCATCCCCTTATGTTCACCTTGCAAAGACCTTCGAAATGAGTACCTTCGCGAGGTCTCACTGTTGATACTTAGTGAAATAGTTAAAAGTGCAATTGTCTGAAAAAACAACGCTCTAACTCTTTTTGAAAAAATGACTAAGTGTCTAAAGTGCAAGGGCTCTAAAAATCAACGCCCCTGCACTTAAGTGATTGTGTTTTGGTGCAAAGGAACTAATTTTTAGTGCCCTTGCACTTTTCTTCCTGACTTAGTCAATTTTTTGACTAAGGCGTCATTTTTTGGCCCTTTTGCACATTTCACTAATAGTGCCACTTTTTGTGCCTCATTTAAATGAGCAACTTGAGTTATCTTTTAACACTTTTAAATCACTTAAAATTATTTTTGGTTCACTCCATTTCATTCTTAACTTCATTCTTTCACCTCCAAAGTGTTGAGCATCCATTCTCCAAGCAAAAATGTGTTTTCTTTTTTTAAGATCTTTTCAAGTTTTTGGTTCGATCTTGCTTGATTGTCTCAGGTATGTTTTCACTTTCTTCTTTCTCATAATCTTTTTTTATGGTTTGCATTTTCCTTTTTCTGTCAAACACATCCTAGGTTTTCATTTATGATTTTCAACATTGTCTTCTCCAAAACGCATTTTTTTCATTTGCATTTTTCTTTTCTTCTTTGAGCAATCACAAGCATGATTTCGCGCATCCCCCTCTCTCTTGAGTTGAGTCACAAGTTGAGACTATATATTATCCTTCATTTTTTTTTTCCTTCCACACTTCTCATACACGTACTGATTTCTTCAATGCATTCGTTTTGCAAAGAAGGAAGAGACTTTCGTTATTTCATGAAGAACACGTATACATTGGTTTGGATCCAAACGTCTTGCTCTTACCTTAGAGGGATCTCCTTTTCTCATGTCAAAGGCATAATATTTTTATCCTCTCCTTTTTCACCAATTTCAAAGGCTCTCATTTTCCATGCCTTGACACCATTCAAATTGTCAAGTTTCAAGCTAAAGTGTCAGGGCGTTGATTTTTTGTGCCCTGAAATATCTTACTAAGTCCTTTACACCTTGGTGCAAGGGAGTTGAAAATCAGTTGCATTGCACCAAAGTCTATTTCTTCTAGGTGCAAGGGCGTTGATTTTCAGCGCCCTTACACTTTTTCTTTCTTTTCATCTTAACACTTCAAATATTTCCAGTTTCTCTTTGGAGCCCATCTTTCTGCTTCCACCTCATTTTATGTGCTTTGTCACTTGAATCATGCTTGCTCGACATCATTGCTCGCTCTACACATCCCGATCCTACTTTTTGGCTAATAGTGGTTGACTCTTATTTGCAGTTCATTTTTAGATCTCGTGAAGGGAACCTTGGAGATTGCATATCTTGATCCACTTTCTCTCAGATGACAGCTAAGAAGCCTCCTTCATCTTCAAAAGCTGAAGGAAAAATGAAATACAAATACCAAGGCATTTATCCGTTGACAGTAGTAATTTCAAAAGTAGATGAGATTAAATACATCAAGGTTGGTCATCAATACCTTGTTGATTTCATGAAGAATAACAAGCAAAATCCTCTTGAAGACTCTCTAGGAGCTATTGTGTATAGTAACCTAAATCTTGTTTTTGTGTTCCCTACTGCTGCACACCATACGAAGTTTTTCCTTGAAGTTGCATCTCACTACATCTAAGAAAACAAAAGCATCATAAATTCTTCTAAACATGAGATTTTGAGACTAGATCCAAATTTCTTTGATATTGTCTTGAAAGTCCCGCAGATGGAGTACATTGATATTTTAGTACAATCAACGCAGGAAGTCTATGACTTAGATCCGAACAAGGCTAAGTACTTGATAAATAGTCAATGGTTAAAATATCCTAGGCATACTATATCCATATGGTTGAAGGGACTTCCACGAGATGAATTCAAGGAAGATATTAGAGACATGATAATACTCTTAAGCGGAGTTAAGGGATTGCCTGAAACGTCTCATTTTTAGGATTGGATGTACGAGTACATTCAGATCATAAGAAGACAAAACATTCATATTGATTGGGGAAAATAGATCAGTGATGCAATTCATGAGCAACTAATAAATGTCCCAACCACCTTGAAGTTTTATATGACTTCTTACTTGGTGTACGATGCAGCCATGATGAGATAATTCCTAGGTTTGTCTAAAAGAGGGAACTAAATTTCTACACTTGTGTACAATTATTTCTACCATCTGGAATTGAAGGAAATCCATCACCATTTTAGGAGGGTCACCGATGCTTTCTTTGCACCTTTTCTCTTAATTTTTGACCCGACTCTCAAGAAGAAGAAAGTGTTTGATGAGGCCTACAAAGTGGTGAGTAAAGTCGGATGCATATATCTCCAATTCTTGTCTTTTACTTACATAAGGGTGGGATGCTACACTATCTTCCCTTACATGTTCCCAGATATCCCTCAGACAAGTGGATATTGATGGAGTTATGTAGACAACTAATTTTAGTCCACAAGGAATGTCGAAGGATTCATAAACCTGGATTTAATTTTCCACTAACAATTGGTAGGTATACCATCAAGAGTGTACAAAAGGCTAAATCATTCTATACTAAGATACAAGTCATGACAATCAAGACTTATTAATATAGGCTTGATTTTGATTACTGAGATGTCAGGAAGAGGCTTAAAAAGGGTCATAACCATGGATACCACTTTGAAGACATTTGGGTTGATTGCAGAGATGAAGAGGTTGTTCGTAAGATGGATTTTTGCAGGCTCACTATTCAGCAAATCAAAGATCTTGGTGTTGTAGACCTGCCAAAGGAGTTCATAGATCCTGGTGATATCATGAATGTTTCTTATGATGAGAAAAAAATCTCTAAGAAAACCTTTGCCTCCAATTCAGTGGTTAAAGGAAGAGAACGTTTCCATCAAAGAAAGGTTGGCACCAATTTTAGTTAACAGTGTTGAATAGTTACACAAGCATGGCTTTGAGATGAAAAATTTCAAGATAGAGTCTAAAGGAGAATAATTTGGAGCACAAGTCAATCTACAACAAGAATCCCACCCAAAAGATAAATCAGCAACTATTCCAACTTCTTTCAGAAAAGGCCCTAGGATTAAGTTCACTATTGGCAAGAAGGATGCTCGAGCCATCCGTGAAGAAGAAACAATGGAATCTCAACCATCCCACTCGAAAGGAAAGGAGTCTATTTATGAAGAGATAGATTCCGATGAAGAAGAAAATTCAAGTGATTAATTTTCTAAAGATGAAGATTCAGAAGAGACAGAATCCGATTAGGAAAAACATTCTGAAGATGAACATGAGTCTGAAGGTGACCAAGAAGGTGAAAAAGAGTTAGAAGATCAAGAGAGTGATCAACAGGAACTCGGGCATGATGAATAACAAGCTATATCTCCACCATAGAATGTAGTCAAAGATTTTCCCCAATCATCATCGCCTATAATTTCAAATTTTCCTCGTACACTTCCTATTTTGAACTCTCCTTCGCCACCTTTTCCCACATTACCTATTTTTACATATATCATACCCACAGTGGACATTGCACCACTCCCTATAGCATCAACCAAACTAGATACTCCTTTGGTAACAAGTATTCAAACGGTTGAAATTTTGTCAATTTCTCCATCATCTATTCTTAGCTTGTCATCCCCATCATATGATCTCAATTCAGAAGCTAAGTTTAATAGGTTTATGAATGAATCTCTGCAAAATCATATCAATGTGCAGGTTTCTGGAATAGTAATTGTAGAATTTGTGAAAGCCAACTTCACATACCCCAAAGATCATCTGCATGCAAATAACCTATCACTGAAAGAAGAGATAGAGACAAAAATTCAAGGGTGCTTTGAAAGCTGAAAAATGTATTAATCAGAGAGAGTATAAAATACAATGATCAATCCTTATAAAAGAAGATTGTGCAACCTTAAAATTAACCCTAATAGGTAGACATTTATGTCACAGTATGCAAACTAAAGTGAAATCTTAAGGGAGGAATAAAGGTAACTTAATTAACATAATTAAATTAAAACCTTTACTCTAACACCCCCCCTTAAGATGAGAAAGAGTGCAGCTACAAACATGTGCAAGAAAGAAAAATTAATTACAATGCATGAAATTAAACATGAGTCCTGGAAACTAGGCCTGATCAGGTACCCATTTACAAAAGAAATGCAAACTAAAGGAAACGGGGTAAAGGAGACAACCCAATGGGAGAAAAACTCCTCCCCAAAATAGAATTAAAAGAAAGGAATGAAATACACTAATGAAAGAAGGATAAGAGGTGGATTACATGATAGCCCCCATAGACAACTTCTATCATATAAGTACATATACAATGGTCTCCATAGGAGATATAGAAAGAGACAAGAAGGCCCCCCCACAATGTAGAAAATCTTGTCACAATAGTAGATGTCTAATGTAGATTCCAAAAAGAGATCCTAAAGTGGCAGATAATATTCCTCCCCTTGGGAAGAAACGGATCTAAAGGATGATGTCAAAGAAACCCTTTGAAGAGTGATGAACCAATCTGTCTCAAGATGTGTGCCATGATAGGATGTTGAAGAATCTCTCTGTCTGAACTGAAAAAAATGTTGTCATATCCAAATTGATGTGGAGTATTTTGAAATGCAACCTCTGAATGTACTGATAATGGTGGGCGTACAGTGATAACCTGACTGTCAAGGTAGAGGAGATGAATGTCCTCAAAATAATCCTCCAAATCTACAATATAGGATTCCACAAACAAGAAAGATATGTCTAAAACATAAGAGTCCAAAGTAGCTATTGTTGGAAGATGAATGATGCCATGTTGCACTAAATCAGGAACAACATGTGATGTTGATGAAGTCTCAATCTGAAGAGTGGGAACATGAATACAATTCTCTGAACCATCAGCCCATGCAAGACCTATAAGATACTCAAGCTCCTCTAGAATACGGCTATCATAGGGTATGAAATCTACATCTTCAAGAGGGATGAGACAATCTACAGCAGGATCCTCTGGGAATGGAGAGATATTAGAGTCTCAAAAAATCTCCCAAAGATGTTGCCAAACTGTGTGAGGACAACGAATGTCAGATAAAGCACAAAAAGTGTCAAAATCAACACTACAACCAATAACCCCTACAATATGATCTTGAATAATAACCCATGCTGATAAACCCCTTAATGTGTCTGGTGCAGGTATGAGATCATATAAATAAGGAAAAATATTGATCCACTTACAATGTGTAAGTATGCCCTTTGCCCATGACTCATAATTACCCCATTCCAGAGTTACAACTGAAGGGTGAGTAAAAAAACTGATGATAACTCTTCAAATGAAAAAATCTAAGAAAATTGACCTTACTACATGTAGATCAAATGAAATAGAGCCTAATGACACAAAAAGGAGGTTCCCAAATGCCAAAACGTCCAAGTAATTAAGCAAACTCTAAAACCACAAAATGCTCAATAAAATATACCTGGGGAAAAATATGGGAAAATCAGTTGCAGATATGGAAATATCACTGAACCACCTTTCCAATGCCTATTCATTTACGCAAAATGGAGTCCGGACGCAAAATTACGGCCCCTAGAGTGCAAAACAAATGTTTTGACTTTGAATGGTAAAAAAAGTATCAAAATGGAAAAACCAGAAAATAAAACCTATACCATCGGATCAGGCTCAGCACCAGCTCTCTGAAGATATTTCATTTTTGAAAACGCAAATTTGTATGCAAAAGTTATGGCCAAAATACCAAAACTACTCCAAAAGGGTTTTGGGGGTTAAGCCTGGTGGTTTGGCTAACCGCTAACATTAACTGCTAGCATTAACCTCTAGTGGTTAACTGACGGTGGCGCCCATTTAACTCTATCTTTTTTTTAAAAAAAATCTTGGATTGTGTGTCGTACCAAGTTGTATGACCCAAAAATAAATAAAAATTGCATCTCAGGGTCAGTGTCTGATTTTGACAATTTGACAGTCAATTTAGGGTTTTTGGGCACTCTGAACATGATGGTGAAGTTCGTTTGGGCTCAAAACGCTCTAAAATTGTAGGTATACTCTGGATCAGGAACCCTCAAAAAACTTCAAACCCTCACAGATCTGACGTCATGAAGCCAAATTTGATAAAACAAAGGTCAATCTTGAATGAATCGAATGTTCCAGACGCAATGGTGAGGTCCAAATTGACTCAAAATTCATCGAATGAAAGAGGTATGCCCTAGATCAAAAAAGAAAACCCCAAACCCTCGAAGCTCCAAAAATCCTTCAAAACACAAATAGGATGCAGCAGGTCTGGAGCTCTGATACCATGTAGAAGTTGTGAAAGCCAACTTCATAGACCCCAAAGATCACCTGCATGCAAATAACCTATCATAGAAAGAAGAGATCGAGACAAAAAAGAAAGGGTGCACTGAAAGCTAAAAAATGTATTAATTAGAGAGAGTATAAAATACAATGATCAATCCTAATAAAAGAAGATTATGCAACCCTAATAGGTAGACATTTAATAATTAATATAATTATTAAATGTCACAATATGAAAACTAAAGTGAAATCTTAAGAAAGGAATAAAGGTAACTTAATTAACATAATTAAGTTAAAAACTTTACTCTAATAGTAATGATAGATACTTCACCAATTTTTTCTATACCAGTCATTCCTTCAGAAGTGGTGGTAACAAAAGAGTTGACGGTCAACCACGAAGCTTTTACCTCCTCTCTTCCCCCTTGGTTGGTATCTCAAGTATCGAAGTGCAAAAATAAAATGATTCCCCATAAGAGCTCGATCTTGAAGAGATAGTCCCTCCAAAAGCCAAGAGGAAGAAAAAGGAAAAAATATATTCACAACTTCAGGTTGACAAAACAGGTCAAAATTATGTAGATATAGGAATTCCACCTCAAGAGGAAGGAGATGTTAATATGGAGGACTACACAGTAACAAGACTCTAGTTTCGAAAAGTTACTAATGAAAGTGCTAAGGTAAATGTGCAAGTGACTTTGAATATATTGGCAGAGAGACTGGACAAAATGGAGAAAGCTCAAAACTTATACAAATAGAGGGCAGAGCATTATGTCATTATTATAAGGAAGCTTGCAGGATCTACAAGTAATGCACAACTGTTTGCAATGGTAAGCCCTGAGGACCCAACTATCAAGAAGGCTAAGAAATTTTCCTCAAAAGGAAAAGTGTTGTATGACTTCAATAATAAGATTGTAGAACATGGTTCTCATATTATAGTTGTCATGGATGAAAAGGCTACTAAGATAGCTCAGCTCAAATTGGAGCTAGATAAAGAAGAATTTGTTCTTTCCCAAGATCTCAAAGAAATGGAAAAAGGCATGTTATTATGGTCACAAATGAAATAGGTAAAGCTCAACAAATTGGTGGAAGTCGGGGTGACCCCCAACAAGGAAAAATATGTTGAGGTAAGAGAATCTTTGAAGATTCGTATTCATATAATTAAATCTCTTGCAGATGATCTCCACCAAGTACAAGAATATTTTGGTGAACATCGCTCTATTCTTGAGAAAAGAATCACAAAGTTTCCAGGAAAACTTCTTGAGGAAAACCGCAATTTTCTTTCGGCCACAGAACTTTCTGAGACCTTCAAAGAAGTTGTCATGAGTCAAGTAGAGAGCGTAGAATTTTCATATGCCTCTATAAATGATCTTTGTGATACAAGGCTTGGTCTTGATAACCTCAAGACGCATCTTGATAGGTGAAAAAAGGTACACTCATCCTCCAAGAAATCAATCATGAGGATTCACACCAATCTGGATTACACCGTTGGTCCGGATGACAAATTCATGCAGGAGACCAGGAAGAAGTATGAAGACTTCTGCGCCCAAGCAAGGAACCATGAAGATTCCTGATCTCCCAATGTTGAATATTTTGATGCTTTCCTAGACGCATCTTGTAAATAGTTTCTGACATCTTAAACATTTTTTTGTAAATTATAATTACACCAAAAATATGAGATGTAATTCCACAAAGATAAATTACACTTTGATTTAGTCAAATTTAGGGTTTCCTATTTTTGTTCACCTAATTTCCTAACTTTACTCTACTGATTTCCTAGATTAGCTCGTCCCTCTTTTCTATAAATATGAGGGATCTCTATTGTAATCTTTATCTTTTAGTATTTTGCAACGAAGTGTTGCCCTTTTGAAACGAACATTGAAACTTTGTGTTCAATTTTTTGAATCTGAAACTAATCAATAAAGAAGGAAGTTGCATGCCAGACTTTGTGTTGGAATCAATTCTCTTTTGATTTGAGTGAGATTGGTGGTGATTAGTGAATGATATTTGAAGGCCTTCAAGTAATTTATGTAAAATTTGTGTTGCATTTCTTATTTGGATTTACGTTTATGTTTGAATACTTTGGTTAAAATATCTACAAGACTTTGTGCTTGTAATCATTCATGATGTTTGAGGAATTGTTACATCTAAGAATAATTTGTGCTTCTAATACGACAAACGATACATCTTTCACAGATCCATCATTGAAAAAGCTATGCAACGACTTTGTGCCTTTGTGAGCTTTCCCTTTTCCTTTATTTTGTTTATTATCAATCACATCTAGTATCTATATGCTTTTCTTTGACAAGATAGAGATATTGACATTACTAATTTTGTTAAGTTTAAATTTATCAGATCTAGAACTTCCAAATCATGAAGCATTGTAAAAATCTTCTCTGAAAAAAGAGAGAAGTATGATTGTAACACACACCCCCCATTTTGTAAGTATAGTGTATATTGTGTAAGTTTTTATTATTTTTACCGTAGCTTCTATTAGTAGTAAGAAGGGCGCCTCCCCTTTCTGAGAGGAGAGATTTTATCTCACATAGTTGTGGCTAAAATCTAGGTTGTGTAATCTGTTGAAATGTTGATTACATAATTTTCACCCAACAGTTTTTTGGCGACTCCGCTGGGGAATGAATCACGCAATCCAAGCCTCACACTTTCGATTGAAGTGAATAAGATTTCCAGTTTCTTATTTTATCTTATATATTTTCTTTTTAAATCTTCATCCTTTATAGATCTACATTTTGGTGAACCGAAGCTATACACGAGGATTGAGGGCTCAAGGAGTTACATATTCACTTTTTGAGGAGTTGTTGCAGCACAATTTTCCATTTATGTCTCCGTGAGTGAAATCATTGTTGCAACATACTACGAATTATCCTCTGAAAAAACAAAGATCTCATATTCCACCTATTTGGTTTGTCTACAACAGATGTCCAACTCGAGTACTTTTTGTGCAACCAGTCATGGCCGCACCACCCGCAGGACCTTGGGGGAATGATTTTGTCCCCCTTCGTTTCACTGCACCTCTGCATGATCTTCCACGTGTTTCAAGAAAACACCTTCTAAAGTTTACTGGTGATGACAAACAACATCCTGATGAACACATTGTTGCCTTCTACATCGTTTGTGGTGTTCTCGCCATAGAACATGAAGATGTTTTCATAAGGTTTTTCATCGAATCCCTCCAAGGGGTTACTACCGAATGGTTCTACACTCTTCCCAACACCTCAATCACTAGTTGGGCCACTCTTCAAAAAAAAATCGAGGAAAGATTCAAGCCCACCAATGACGCATATGCTTTGTTAGCACAGCTTACAACCATGTGGAAGGAATCTCACAAACCCATGTGAGAACTTGTGGCTAAATTCAAAAATTTGGTGGCATGGATCCCATAGGATGCCAACCCAACAGATCATAATTTGAAGTTATTTTTCATCAACACCTAGTTTCCCAAAGTAATTTTCTTCTTATGTAGGGAAACTCTTGACAACGTTGAAGCAGCACAACAATTGGCTATGAGCCTCGGAGATGATATGATCTTAGCCGGAGAGATAAGGACTAACAACAACTCCAACAAAAATAAAAGGATGCAAGCATCAAGATATTCAACATCCAATGCCAATGCCCCCAACACCAATTCCAACTTCACAGATCCCATGGTTCAATGTCTGGAAAATGAACTCCTTGCTTTGAAGAAGCAAGTCACCAATAACAATACCAACTACAAGGATGTCCCAAGAAGGACTTTCCCTAACTATGTCAAAAACAAGAATCAGAACTGCCTTTTGGCACCACAAGATAGGCTTGCACTTGAAGCTCCACCTACCAACATTGTTGTGGGATCCTATGAGGTTGACCAAGAAGACTATGCAAAGCTAGATTATCCTGAGGAAGAAAATGTTGATCTCTTCTGAGATGAAGAAACTGAATCAGCTGGCGACTCCAAGATTGGATATTTGCAAATGGAAGATGAAGATGAAGATGAAGAGAGTGTCTTGGTGACAGAAACATATGCTATTTTCATGCGACATCAATAAAATCAGCTTGACAAAGCTCGAGATGTTGCTCCACCTGAAAAGGAGAAGCCGCTAGTTACGATTTCCAAAAGAGATTCTCCTCTCCCTTGGAAATGTAAGAAAGTAGTAGACCCACAAGTGCACCTGGTCCCTCTTCATCAACTCTTGTTGTTACTAAATCCAATCCTCCAGTTTCAAAGACCAATATGCCTTTCATTAAACCAATTAGTGATTTCACTACATCCAGTCTACAAAACTCCTTCCAGGCCTTTGAAATCATCAACCATGCTAAGAAAACAAAAGTCCAGATGTCTGAGGCTGAATACCTCAAAGCCAACCCTGACCAATTTGATAGGCTTGTCAATTACGTCCAAGACCAAGGAATTACTCTGACTTAAGATTCACCCCTTGATGTTCCTATTACTCCTAAGCCTAAAGTGCCATAGAATAATCTTGTATCCAATCCTCCAATAGCTTTTGGATGCATTGATCCATTTTTCATCTCTTTATTGGTCAATGGTTTCAAACTGAGTAACTGTGTCATAGACTCTGGTGCATTTGATGACGTGATACCCACCAAGGTAGCTACTGCCTTAGGTTTAGATATCACAAAAAAAATCATTTGTTGTTTCTCCAAGGAGAATAAACAAGTTCCCTTCATCGGTCAGATCAAAGATGTGCAATATGTGTTTGTTGCTTACCCAAATAAAAAGATAAAGATGACGCTTTTGGTGGTCGATGTACCAACATCTTATGGAATCCTCCTTGGATGAAATTTCAGCAAGGATGTTGGGGGAGAACTAAGTATGGATATGTCTAAAGCCAGAATACTAGTGAAAGGCGTAATTCAAAATTTGATTCCTGAAAAGGAAGCAAAGATCCTAGTGACCCAATCAGATGACCCAAGAGCTCAGATCTTGTTTGATTCTTTAGGTGTGGGAACTTACTATCTACAAACAAAATAGGTTGGTTAGTCTTCGACAAAATATGAGTTGGAGAGTTCTGAATCTCATTCCATAGCAAATGATTCATCACTTGATGATTCCTCAATGTCAAATCCAGAAGTTTAAGAAAATGAATAAACTATAGACTTTGACATCGTCAGCCTTGGTGACTCAAATGGTGTTTGGTTACTAGAGTTTTGACGATAGTTTCTCTTCAACTAGCTCTGGAGTGGGGATGGTTTTCATTTCCCCCAATGGAATTTTTTTCCTTTTTCTTTCAAACTGCAATTTGACAACACGAACAACACTGTTGAATATGAAGCCTTATTGTTGGGAATGCAAGTGGCACGCAAGAAGGGTATCAAAAATCTTCATGCACAAGGAAATGTTGAGCTAATATTATGCCAAGTAAGGAACCTTTATCAAACTAAGAATGATATTCTTAGGCATTATCGCAATCTCATTTAGGATTCCATTGAAGAATTTGAGGCTTTTGATATTTCTGTGGTACCAAGGGAATACAATGATAGGGTTGATTCCTTAGTAGTCTCAGCTATGCTCCTCATATCGCATAAATATTTTCAAGGTTCTACATACACAATTGAGCTATTTTTCTCCCCAAGTGTTCCTGATAATTCAGAGAACTGGCATATTTTCAACAATGATCATCAAATTGTTGCCTTCTTAGAAAAGGCATAAAATTTCAATGAATTTTACTAATAAGGAAGCAATTCTCCTCCTCAAGAATTCATGTTTGATGTAGATCTACTCATAGGTGAAGAATTCTTACAACTCAAAGGGAATAAAATTCTCAAAGGATTGGTATCACAGGAGAAAATTTTTGACAAACATGATCACTACGTCAAGAAGCAACTTGCAGACTCCAATTCATTAAATGAGGTCGAACAATACGACTTGGATACTGAAAGTGATCCTAAGATGGTGAACATTGGGAAATGTTGCACGATCGAGGAGAGGAAGCAGTTCACTAGATTGTTACAAGATTATATGGATGTCTTGGCATATTCATATGAGGACATCGAAATCCTTCAGGCCGAAAGAAGTGCAACATGATATTCCCTTGACGGTTGGAGTGTTTCCTTTCAAGAAAAAACAAAGAAAATATAATCCAAAGATTTATGGGACAATCCTTGTGGAAGTCCAAAAAAATTTGAATGCACGAATAATATTTCCCATTCACCATTCGACGTGGATTGAAAATATCATTCTTTTTCATAAGAAGAATGGTGAGATCCGCAACTGTGTGGATTTTAGAAACTTCAATCAGTTGTCACTCAAGGATAATTATCCTCTCCCAGTCATGGACCAAGTTTTATAAAATGTGACTGGATCTAAGATGCTCTCCATGTTGGATGGGTTCTCTGGTTATAATCAAATTGAAGTTACTTTAAATGATCAACACAAGATGACCTCCACAACACCATGGGGTACCTTTGTGTATCGTAGAATGCCTTTTGTCCTAATAAATGTTGGTGCTACTTTCCAACGTGCTATGGACTTGGATTTTCATAATATGATGGGAAAGTTCATTTTGGTGTATCTTCACGATCTCACGATATTCTCCAAAAATTGTCATGAACATGACTATCATCTGAGGAAAATCTTGGAGAGATCTCCTCAGCATGGTATTTCCCTAAATCCTAAAAATTCAATCTTTGGGGTTATAGAGGGAAAACTTCTTGGTCACGTAGTGTCTACCAACGGGATTAAGATTGACTCAAAAAGAGTAAATGGTATCAAATCTCTCACCCTACCATCAAGCAAGAAGTTTGTCCATTCCTTCTTTGGCAAGGTAAATTTCCTACGAAGGTTCCTTCCAGACTTTGCAAAAAAGACTCGTCATATCGTCAATATGATGAAAGGTAATACCACTTTCCACTAGAAAACTAAAGGGAAGGCCATGTTCAACAACATTAAAGAATCCATTGCTCATGTGTTGGTGTTGGTTTGTCCTGATTATACCAAATATTTCATAATGTACGGTTATGCTTCTGAGCATACACTTTCAGCTATTTTTTTCCAGGAGAACAATGAGGGTTTTGAATCACCAATTGCGTTCATGAGTTGCCCCCTGAAGACTTGTGATTTGAATTACTCTCAAATGGAAAAACATTCCTTTGTTGTGGTCAAGGTTGCTAAAAATTTTCAGTTCTACATCCTGAATATTCATGTCAAAGTTTTGGTTCCAGATACAATTGTTAAATCCATTCTAATACACCAGGAATTTGGTACAAAAAGAGGCAACTCGGTTGCTAAGATCTAGGAGTATGACCTACAAATAAAACCCACCAAGCTGATACGGGGACATGGACTGTGTCAGCTTATTGCTGAAAATAATCCTGATGAAGAAGTTTCAAAAGAAGAAGAAGCTTCAGATTAGGAATTTGATTCAATTGAACTACCCATGGTGTTGTCCATCAGCACCACCGACGAGTGGTATTCTAACATCGCTCATTTCCTCACTTAGAGTGAATGCCCAAATAATTTGACTTCCAAAGAAAAGAGAACCATCAAGTTGAAATCCACCAACTTTTTCTTATGGGACAATGGCTTATACAAGCATGTGGTGGATGGGACTTTTTTGCAATGTATGGATAAAGAGCAACAAGAAAAAATATTGAAGTCATACCATGACCTGGCGTGTGGAGGGAATTTTTTCGCACCAGTTAGTGCTCACAAAATTTTCAGATAAAATTACTATTGGCCCATGCTCTTTCAAGACGCTTACTCTTGGGTGCGCAAGTGTGAGCTATTTCAACAATTCGTTGGCAGGCCTAAGTTGGTGGCTTTTCCTTTAAAACCCGTTGTAATAGAATAACCCTTCCAGTAGTGGGGAATCGACTTCATCGATGCGATCAATCCATCATCAAGTCTAGGACATGTCTATGTCCTGACCATAACTTATTATCTCACCAAGTGGATGGAAGCAATTCCTACTAAGCGCACTACTTCTGAGGTGGTGTGCAATTTCTTGAAAGATAATATCATTTCCAGGTTCAGCGTGCTGAACAAAATTAGTGTTGACAACGCTTCTACCTTCTCGTCAAAGGAGATCACAGAGTTATGTTTTGAACATGACATAACCTTGTCACATTCTTCTGACTATTACCCACAAGGTAATTTCCAAGTTGAATCAAGCAACAAGAATCTGGTGACCATCATCTGTAAGTTGGTAGATGAGAATCAATGTTTATTGCACAAGGTATTGTATGACACTTTGTGGGTGGACAAGATAACTCTAAAGTGGGCAATTGGTATGTCCCCCTTTCAACTCCTGTACAGGTTGAATTCTGAGATTCCTCTAACCTTGTAAATTCCATCCCTCAAGTTGGCTAAGGTTTTTGAGGACAAGACTATTGATATTTATTTTTATAAGCATGTGATGTATCTCTTTGAATTGGAAGAGAAGAAAGTTCAAGTGGTTGATTAGATCGCGGAACACCAGGAAAAAGTAAGAAACTTTTTGACAAAAAGGCCAAGTCTTGATATTTTCAAATTGGTGATCTTGTTCTCCTATGGGACAAACAAAGAGAACCAAAAGGTATGCACAGGAAATTTGACTCACTATGGACAAGACCTTTCTGAGTTCACTAGTTGTACAGTGAGAACAGTTTCCTGCTAGCATATAGATATGGAACATCATTCACCCTTCCTCACAATAGACAACACCTCAAACACTTTACACAGTAAAGTAATGGGAGTTTCAAATGTAAATATTTTTAGTTTTAAGTCCTTTGTGTCTTTTTATTATAATTTATGTCGTCGTTATCGCTTCACTCCAAACCCAATGGATAGATAAAGGCACTTGAATTATGGATTTCTCTCTTCATTTGTTTGAAATAATAATTGAAGAAATATCCCCAACAAGAGCCAGGTGTTATCACAGAAACTAGCAGTGCTCGTTCCATGGATAACCCCCCTACGAAACTTGTTTATTTCCTAGGTTCGTGAAGTTCAAGCATGCAAAACGAGGTGATTTTAAATCCACATCTAAGTGTGTTTCAAAGCCTCAAATAGTCATTTTGAGCATCCCTTTACGTTCACCTTGCAAAGACCTTCAGAATGAGTACCTTTGTGAGGCCTCACTGTTGATACTTAGTGAAATAGTGAAAAGTGTAGTTGTCTGGAAAAACAACGCTCTAACTCTTTTTGAAAAAAAGACTAAGTTTCTAAAGTGTAAGGGTGCTAAAAATCAGTGCCCCTACACTTAATTTATTCTGTTTTGGTGCAAAGGCATTGATTTTTAGCGCCCTTCCACTTTTCTACCCTAACTTAGTCAATTTTTTTACTAAGGCATCATTTTTTGGCCCTTTTGCACATTTCACTGAAAGTGCCACTTTTTGTGCCTCATTTAAATGAGCGACTTGATTTAGCTTTTAACACTTTCAAATCACTTAAAATTATTTTTTGTTCACTCCATTTCATTCTTAACTTCTTTCTTTCACCTCCAAACTGTTGGGCGTCCATTCTCCAAGCAAAAACACATTTTCTTTTTTCAAGATCTTTTCAAGTTTTTGGTTCGATCAACTTGCTTGATTGTTTCAGGTATGTTTTAATTTTATTCTTTCTCATAATATTATTTAATGTTCACATTTTCCTTTTTCTGTCAAACACATCCTAGGTTTTCATTTATGATTTTCGACGTTGCCTTCTCCAAAACACGTTTTTGTCATTCGCTTTTTTATTTTCTTCTTTGAGCAATCATGCATGTGATTTCACACATCACCCTCTCTCTTGAGTTGAGTCACGAGTCGAGTCTATATCTTATCCTTAATTTTTGTTTTCCTTCCACACTTCTCATACGCGTAATGATTTCTTCAACACATTTTTTTTGCAAAGAAGGAAGAGGCTTTCGTTCTTCCATGAAGAACACGTATACATTGGTTTGGATCCAAACATCTTGCTCTTACCCTAGAGGGATCTCCTTTTCTCATGTCAAAGGCGTGAGATTTTTATCATCTCCTTTTTCACCAATTATAAAGGCTCTCATTTTCCACACCTTGACACTATTTAAATTACCAAGTTTCAAGCTAAAGTTTCAGGGCATTGATTTTCAACGCCCTAACATATTTTACTAAGTCCTTTACACCCTGATGCAAGGGCGCTGAAAATTAGTACCTTTGCACCAAATTCTATTTCTTCTAGGTGCAAGGGCATTGATTTTTAGCACCCTTACACTTTTCTTGCTTTTCATCTAAACACTTCAAATCTTTCCAGTTTCACTCTGGAGCCCGTCTTTCCACTTCCACCTCATTTTTCGTGCTTCATCACTTGAATCATGCTTGCTCGACATCATCGCTCACTTTGTGCATCCCAATGCTTATTTTTGGCTAACAGTGGTTGATTCTTATTTGTATTTCATTTTCAGATCTTGTCAAGGGATCCTTGGAGATTGCATATCTTGATCGAGTTGCTCTCAGATGACAACTAAGAAACTTCCTTCGTCTTCAAAAGATGAAGGAAAAATGAAATACAAATACCAAGGCATTTATTCACCGACAGTAGTAATTTCAAAAGTGGAAGAGATTAAAGACACCAAGGTTGGTCATCAAGACCTTACTGATTTTGTGAAGAAGACCGAGCCAAATCCTCTCAAAGACTCTTTGAGAGTTATTGTACACAGTAACCTACATCTTGTTTCTACATTCCCTACTGTTGCACACCATACAGATTTTTTCCTTGAAGTTGCATCTCACTACATATGGGAAAGCAAAAGCATCATAAATTCTTCTAAACATGAGATTTTGAGACTAGATCCATATTTCTTTGATATTGTATTCAAAGTCCCGTAGATGGAGAAGTACATTGATATTTCAATACAATCAGCGTAGGAAGTCTATGACAAATCCAAGCAAGGCTAAGTACTTAATAAATAGTCAATAGTTAAAAGAGCCTAGGCATACTATATCAGAATGGTTGAAGGGACTTCCACGAGCTAACTTCAAGGAAGATATCAAAGACATGATAATACTCTTAAGCAAAGTTAAGGGATTTCCTAAAACATCTCATTTTTAGGATTGGATGTACGAGTACATTCGGATCATAAGAATACAAAAGGTTCATATTGATTGGGGAAAACAAATCAATGATGCAATTCATGAGAAACTAATAAATGTCCCAACCACTTTGAATTTTTATATAACTTCTTACTTGGTGTACATTACAGCCATGATGAGACAATTCCCAGGTTTGTCTACAAGAGGGAATCGGCTTTCTACACCTGTGTACAATTATTTCTACCAGTTGCAATTGAAGGAAATCCATCACCATTTTAGGAGGGTAACCGATGCTTTCTTTGCGGCTTTTCTCTTAATTTTTCACCTAACTCTCAAGAAGAAAAGAGTTTTTGATGAGGCCTACAAAGTGGTGAGTAAATTCGGATGCATATATCTACAATTCTTGACTTATACTTACATAAGGGTGGGATGCTACACTAGCTTCCCTTACAAGTTTCCCATATATCCTTCAAACAAGTGGATATTGATGGAGTTATGCAAACAACTAATTTGAGTCCACAAGGAACATTGAAGGATTCATAAACCCGAATTTAAGTTTCCCCTGACAATCGGTAGGTATACCATCAAGAGTGTACAAAAGGCTAAATCAGTCTATGTTGAGATGCAAGTCATGACAATTAGGATTTATAAATATAGGCTTTATTTTGATTACTGGTATATCATGAAGAGGCTAAAGAAGAGTCATAAGCATGGATACTACTTTGAAGACATTTGGGCTGATTACAGAGATGAAGAGGTTGTTCACAACATGGATTTTTGCAGGCTCACTATTCAGCAAATCAGAGATCTTGGTGTTGCAAACCTACTAGAGGAGTTCATAGATCCTAGCAATATCATGAATGTTTCTTATGATGAGAAACAAATATCTAAGAAACCTTTGCTTGCAATTCAATGGTCAAAGAAGGAGAGTCTTTTCATTAGAGAAAATTTGGCACCAATTTTAGCTAGCACTATTGAATAGTTACAAAAGTATGGCTTTGAGATGAAAACTTTTAGGATAGAGTTTGAAGGAGAAGAATCTGGAGCATAAGTCAATCTACAACAAGAATCCCACCCAAAAGATAAATCAGCGGCTATTCCCACTTTTTCCAGGAAAGGCCCTAGGATTAAGTTCACTATTGACAAGAAGGATGCTCGAGCCATCTGTGAAGAAGAAACAACAGAATTTGAACCATCCCGCTCGAAAGGAAAGGAGTCTATTTATGAAGAGAAAGATTATGATGAAGAAGAAAATTCAAGTGATCAATATGTTGAAGATGAATATTCAAAAGAGATAGACTCCGATGAGAAAGAACATTCTGAAGATGAACATGAGTCTGAAGGTGACCAAGAAGGTCAAAAAGAGTTAGAAGATCAAGAGAGTGATCAATAGGAACTCAAGCATGATGAAGAACAAACAATGTCTCCACCAGAGAATGTAGTCGAAGATTTTCCCCAATCATCATCACCTGTAATTTCAAACATTCCTCATACACTTCCTATTTCAAACACTCCTTCGCCACCTTTTCCCACATTACCTATTCCTACATCTACCATACCCATAGTGGACATTGCACCACTCCCTATAGCATCAACCAAACTAGATACTCCTTCGATAAAAAGTATTCGAACGGTTGATATTTTGTCTGGTCTCCATCATTTATTCCTAGCTTTTCATCCCCATCATATGATCTCAATTCAGAAGCTGAGTTTAACAGGTTTATGAATGAATCTCTACAGAATCATATCAATCTAGCGATTTTTGGAATAGTAATGACAGATACTTCACCAATTGTTTCTATACCATCTATTCCTTCAGAAGTGGCGGTAACAAAAGATTTGATGGTCAACCACATATCTTTTACCTCCTCTCTTCCCCCTTGGTTGGTATCTCAAGTATCAAAATGGAAAAAACAAATGATTTTCCCAGAAGAGCTCGATCCTGAAGGATAGCCCCTCCAAAAGCCAAGGGGAAGAAAAAGGAAAAAGTATATTCACATCTTTAGGTTGAAAAAAGAGGTCAAAAGTATGCAAAGATTGGAATTCCACCTCAAGAGGATATGGAGGACTACACAATAACAAGATTCCAACTTGGCAAAGTTACTAATGAAAGTGCTAAGGCAAAAGCACAAGTGACTTTGAATATACTGGAAGAAATATTGGACAAAATGGAGCAAGCTCGAAACTTATACAAATAGAGGGTAGAGCATTATGTCGTTGTTGTAAGGAATCTTGCCAGATCTACAAGTAATGCACAACTGTTGGAAATGGTAAGCCCTGAGGACCCAGCAATCAAAAAGGCTGACAAATTTTCATCCAAAGGCAAAGTGTTGTATGACTTCATTAATAATATTGTAGAACATGGTTCTCAAATTATAGTTGCCATGGATGAGAAGGCTACTAAGATAGCTTAGTTTGAATTGGAGCTAGATAAAGAAGACTTTTTTCTTTCCCAAGAGCTCAAAGAAATAGAAAAATGCATGTTATTGTGGTCACAAATGAAACAGGTAAAGCTCAGAAAACTGGTGGAAGTCGGGGTGATCCCCGACAAGGAAAAATATGTTGAGGTAAAAGAATATTTAAAGAATCATATTCAAAGGATTAAATCTTGTGCAGATGATCTCCACCAAGTACAAGAAAATGTTGAAGAACATCATTCTATTCTTGAGAAAAGAATCACGGAGTTTCCAGGAAAACTTCTTGAGGAAAACCACAATTTTCTTTCGACCATAGAACTTTCTGAGACCTTCAAAGAAGCTGTCATGAGCCAAGTAGAGAGCGTAGACTTTTCATATGCCTCTATAAATGATCTTTGTGATACAAGGCTTGGTCTTGATAACCTCAAGACGCATCTTGATAGGTGAAAAAAGGTACACTCATCTGCCAAGAAATCAATCACGAGGATTTGCACCATTGTGGATTACACCGTTGGTCCAGATGGAAAAATTATGCAAGAGACCAAGAAGAAGTATGAAGACTTTTGCACCCAAGCAAGGAACCATGAAGATTCTTGATCTCCTAGTGTTGAATATTTTGATGCTTTCCTATACACATCTTGTAAATAGTTTCTAACATCTTAAATGTCTTTTTGTAAAGTATAATTACACCAAAAATATGAGATGTAATTCCACAGAGATAAATTACACTTTGAATTAGTCAAAGTTAGGGTTTCCTATTTTTGTTCACCTAATTTCCTAACTTTATTCTAATAGTTTCCTAGATTAGCTCATCCCTCTTTTCTATAAATATGAGGGATCTCTATTGTAATCTTTACCTTTTAGTATTTTGCAACGAAGTGCTTCCCTTTTGAAACAAACATTGAAACTTTGTGTTCAATTTTGTGAATCTGTAACTAATCAATAAAGAAGGAAGTTGCATGCCAGACTTTGGGTTGGAATCAATTCTCTTTTGATTTGAGTGAGATTGGTGGTGATTAGTGAATGATATTTGAAGGCCTTCAATTAATTTATGTAAAATTTGTGTTGTATTTCTTATTTGGATTTACGTTTATGTTTGGATACTTTGTTTGAAAGATCTATAAGACTTTGTACTTGTAATCATTCATGTTGTTCGAGGAATTGTTGCATCTAAAAAGTTTTTGTGCTTCCAATGTGACAAACGATATGTCTTTCGCAAACCATCATTGAAAAATCTATGGAACGACTTTGTGCCTTCGTGAGCTTTCCATTTTCCATTATTTTGTTTATTATCAATCACATTTGGTATCTCTACACTTTTCTTTAACAAGATAGAGATATTAGCATTATTGCTTTTGTTAAGTTTAAAGTTATCAAATCTAAAACTTCCAAATCATCAAGCATTGTAAAACATCTTCTCTGAAAAAAGAGAGAAGTATGAATGTAACACACACCCCCCATTTCGTAAGTATAGTGTACATTGTGTAAGTTTTTATTAGTTTTACCATAGCTTCTGTTAGCAGTAAGAAGGGCACCTCCCCTTTTTGAGAGGAGAGATTTTATCTCACATAGTTATGGCTGAATTCTAGGTTGTGTAATCTATTGAAAATTTGATTACATAATTTTCACCCAAAAGGGATCATTAACCATTCTACCAAACCACCATTGGACAGCATTAACTAGCCTACCAAACCATCAATTCCTCCACTTTTAGGGCATGATAAACCATCTAACATAACAAACCCCAAAACCCTCTTCATTCACAAGTTAGGCAAGTGTTTATTGAAAAACCATACTCCAAAACTTCCCATAGCCAACCAAAGCCTAAAACACCTTCAAAAAGGTTAGCACAAGCTTAAAATTTCAAGAAATATTGTTGTCCCCAATAATTTCTTCAAACCCTAGCACTAAACCACCATTTTCCACTCAAAAAATGCACCAT
>CM021110.1:372007753-372223465 GCA_007115665.2 Sequoiadendron giganteum | reverse complement strand
AGTAGCAAAATAAGATTTTCTTTAATCAAAAATCCAAAAGGCTATACAATAATATATATTGATAAAAGTATATCTAATATATCCAAAAAAACCATACAGGCTTAGTACAAAGGATCCATATGGACATAAAATGTCACATATATATCGATAGTACAAAACATATGTTCCAAAATTCCACATAGGCATACAACAAACAACCCTAATACATAGTCATTTCCCTCTAGGGGAAGGAAATAGATCTTGTGTTTCCTTCGAAATTCGGCTAGATGGAGTGACTGTTGCTTCTCTTATCTTTCGAACATGCTCACTAGCCTCCTCTCTTCACTCTGTACCTTCAAATGATACAAGAAAAATTAAAGATGTTAATACATAGAAATTGAATTGTGGAATGGCATATAACAAAATATAATCACTTATCACATACATATAGTCATCATGCACATTTACAGCATCACCGCATCCACGATCTAGAGTGACAACCACCTATAGCAACCATCAAGATAGAAATTAAACTACATAAAAGTATCATGAAAATTTTCTATAATAGACCATAAAAGAGCATATATAATGTCAAATCGACTAATCTATTTCATACCTCTCTCAATGGATCAGAACTAGATATTGCTATAGCAACTCCATGGTCCATCGTGCCACCAACATCACCAGGGTTTTCTCTTGTCAACAACTACAAATGAAACAATATCTCAGGTATCATGTTGATATAAGGATCAAGAGTGGATAATGGAACATAAGGTGAAATAAGAGAGGGTAATGGGATGGGAATAGAAAGGTGATGCAAAGAGGGGCTCAAACTCATTCAAAGTGACAAATTTCCTACAAGAGGCATCTAACAAGATTAAAATGGCCTATTAGAGTAATCCAAACAATACTCAAATCTTGACAACAATCGAGAGTGTAATTTCTCACTTTCACCCATGTAACCTAACAGTAGTGCAAACTCAGTTTTTGGCCTTTAACTCTCATGATTTCCAAAACACTTGACAATCAGTGGATTTAGATACTCATTTCAGAGTTACACAACATATCTCTTAACTAGATAAAAGTCTTTTGGACCAATCCCTTGAAATTAGACCCTCAACGTTGTCCTAGGCCATGAATTAGGCCAGATTTACAAAGCAACATACCTTTAAACTTAACATAGACCCTTGAAACCTTGGCGTAGAATTTCCTATTCCCTCAAACCTCTAAAACCACAATCAACACCCAAGGCTGACACCTCCAACATAGCAAACTCCAAAACCCTTAATTTCATGCCAAGTCAAGAGGGTTTATTCAAAGTCCCACTTGCACAACCTCCCAGACTATTCCACCGACTCAAACGTGTATATTTTGACCCCAATATGCTCAAAAGTTGGAAGAAACTCCACACTCTCATTGATTTCCACAAACCCTAGACCCAAGGCTCCATCTTCATGTGTTTCTCTTCACAAAACTCATCAAGACAACAAGTTTATCTCCTTATTTCCTTCTCCACAACTCTAATCATGCAACCTACAACCTACTCAGAATCCCTAGGGACCGTTAGACTAGTTACAATAGGTACAGTTGGTTTAAGGGCCCTTAAATCATGATTTTCGTTACAAAACCCTCAAATAGGGTAGTCTCAGCCTGTCACAGGAAAACACGGATATTTACCACAAATCACAATGGATCTCCCTCAAACCTATTCCAAAATATTGTTAGCACCTACCACCACAAATTAAAATGATTACATGGAACAATCAAACTGTACAGGCTCGTACAGGCCTGCAAATGACAAGAAAACTCATAAATTTGATGAAAAATAGAGATATTCTTATTTTTATCCAAGGGTTTTGGAAAAACATTGTGTAAATTTTTACATCAACATTTCAGATCATACTCCATGATCCATCATCAGGATATCATCAGGATATTCTTATTGCCAATGCTTCAAACTTCAATCCAACATTACAAAATGAGTTGTCATGCCTTTTTAAGAGATTCTCCTCATCAAACCAACACCCAAATTCCTTACAACTACTTTTTAAACCTCTCATGACCATTACATTACAAATTTATTGCATTTATGCAACTCACAAAATTGGCACTTTCAAGTTTTGACTCTTTAGTGTTTCCTAGACCCTCTTAAACACCTAAACTATTAAAAATAGTCTAATGAGACTTTTTTTCAACTAAGAAAACATGAATTAATCAAGAAAACATCATCCTATCTACCTTGACACCCCTTGTCAACTTTGACAATTCCTTCCACATGATTTTCAAACCTTACAAGAAGAATTCAAAATCCCCTCAAAGTTGATCAATTACAATAGAATGGTCACATTGGACCTTATTAAGACTCAATAACTCAGCTCAAACATCCTAACACACCTTGCCTATCAGACACTTAATGAAGAAACATAGAAAAGAGTGGTGCCCCTGCACCAAAGGGATTAATGGAACATAGGATGGACTAGTATAGATTGATGGGATGGGCTAGGATGGGATAAAAAAATATAGGGTGGAAAATTAGAGGTTAATGGGATGTGATTATTAGGTAATAATGCAACATAGGGTGAATTAGGAGGTGTCTAGGGTTTGACTATAGTAGATGAAGTACGAACTTGACATGTGTGTAGCAATAATAGAGAAGAGTTATCTAGGATGAAACATGGATAAATATGGTATAACATAGGATGATATAAAGGAACATAGGGTGGAAGATAGGGGATCATGGAACATCTCTAGGGTGAAATAATAATGGGCACAATAAGATGGGAGTAGAAGGAAATAATGATACATAGCATGGACTAGAATATATTAGTGGGATGGGTTAGGAGGGGATCATGGAAAATAGGGTGAACTATTAAATGTTAATGGTATGGGATTAATAAGCAATAAAGGAACAAAAAGTGAATTAGGAGAACATAATGTGACACAATTAAGGAATACAAATTCAATGTTTGTGTTTCTCATCAATTTTTTAGATTTCTATATACGCAAAATTATGAAATAAAGCTAACATAGTTTTAAAACACCATTAATGAATAAAGGTTAACTGAGTTTATGTTGTTTGAGGACATGAATTGCAAGGTGTGGAGGAAGAAGGTGCACCAAGAAACTATTACAAATCCAAAGCATGTTATGAGACAAACATTCAAATGTAACATTCAACTGTTCAAATGCAATAATAATATCTTTAATAATAGTTGCATACTTGTGGACTCATCGTCAAGAATGTATAAGGGTATGTAGGAATAGAGCATGCCTCATGAACAGTGAGACCCTGAAATTTAATCATATCAAAATTCTACCAATTTAGTTATTCTTAAATTTCAAAATATAATTTAATAAACAACATTAAAATAACTTGCTAAATTTTACCTGAGTGTCAATGTCGAATGTATCAAATTTAGAATATCATTTGTGAAATTCATCACCTCTACAGCTGAAGTAGGTTGTGTAGTTGCATCATGAGCACTCTGATAATTGTGCATGCAAACAACACCACAATTGCCACAATGGTGGGGTGGAGCTCGGGACCTACACGACTCCTCCACACCAGGCTCTACTAGAGGAATCACACACTGTAAAATGGTCTGGGTGAGTGAGTCAATCGACTTCAGCGTGTCCACCTCTAAACTATCCTTAACAATGGAAGAAACAGCGACATGCTCCACTGTGGGTTTGGCGAAGGCTCTCGGTGCCAACTGTGGATTACATTGTGCAACAGGTCTATCATGTGTGGAGCCCCCACCTCTACCCTAAAATTCTAAGATGTCAAAATAGTTTGGCATTTTATTGAGGACAAACTCGCAATAGAGATTCCTCAAAAATTATTGTGGCACCTCATGGTTATTGCATGGAGGTTGGTCAAATACGATCCACCACCACTCCCAAAATTTGTTTTTAATTAACTCATGGTGGCACCAATGGATGGGGAACCTCCTGCATGCATGAGACAAAGGTTCATTGGTTCTCGGGTCTATAAATAGGGCACACAAGTCGGCTTTGCTAATTTTTTGTTTTTTGACATTTGCAAATGACAAACCAATAGCATAAAATTATCTCATCTCATGCCTCTTATTTGACCAAAAATTCATTTGCTCGCTCATTTCTCCTACATGAGTTACAATTGACTTCAATGATTCAGCAATCCCTCTCCTATAAGGGTGGGTTTCGACATGCTCGGTTAATCTTCCAATTAATTGTTGAACGTCTCTTTTATTATTTTCAATTTGATTTTGAATATTTTCTTGTGTTCCTTGAGGATGCATATGAACTGATGGAGGGGTTTTGGTTTGTTCTTATATAGGAGGCTCTTCGTGAGGGGGTGATTGTGAATTCTCAATGTTTCGAGGAGGAGATTCATTCCCTGAGAATTAGAACAAAGTTTTATTATAAAAACCTATTTAAATTTGCATTCTAAATCAAATTCAAAATAAATAGAATAAAAATACATACCTCTTTGTAATCTTTGACCTCTCCAATGTGTTGGTGGCATCCTCATGGAAAATGGCAAGCTAAGGATGCAAACAATGGACGAGATTTGGTGAGCACGAGTTGCAAACCTTAAATTCTCTTTCTCAAGTTGCAGGTTGAAGAGAAATGAGGGTTTGAAACCCGTTTTTTGGATTTTATGTCAACTTTCCCATTTGGCGAATGCCAAATGGCTTATTTCGAGCTTTTTTTAGATGCTTTTTTAATTTGGCACCTAAATTGTGTCATAGATTGGTGCACTTATCCCACTAAAAGTTGAAACCTCTATTTTGGGTCTCTTCCCGATGTTTGATATCACTCTCAACAATATAATTTATCTAGGATCCATTTGATCATGTTCTTCCTCTTCCACTTCCTCTTTAGTTTCATCTTCACTGTCACCTTTTTCTCGATGCACTTCTCTCCTATGAACGTCTTCCTACAATTTTTCCAACTAATTCCTGAGGGATCTAATTTCATCTCTAGGAGGATCTGTTCCTCCATTGCCTCTACCATTTCCTCTACCTCTACCTCTACTACATTGGGCAAGTCTAGGAGGATTTTTTATCTCAACCCACACTGACAGGTCCTGCTACAAACATCCCCCCTTCGACACTTTGTTTACAAACTCAAGAAAACCTACTCTAATACCACTTGATGAGGGTACTCCCCTTACTGACTCAACCTCATAGAAACAACATAGATAGCACAACCAATATGCAAAAAAAGAAAAAGTTATTTTATTATTACTGGAATGAAAAAGAAAATTATAGCATTACATGGGATTTGATTACAAAAACATTAGTCAGATATGCATACCAGGTCCTTCAAACTCTTCTCTATGATCTCATAACCCACATCCTATTATGTCACCTTGTACTCCTCCTTCTGGTCGATTTATCTTATCGGCATTTTTTCCCCTATCCTTTCCTTAGTATCACCACGGTCGTCCAATAAACATTGTGACCTAAACCTGTGTGTTCACACCATGAAAATTGCCTTCAAACCTGTGCTTCATCATTAGATCGACTCTATTCACTTTAGGTTTTCCAATCACCTTTAATCCTCTTTTAAAATCATTGACCAAAAATCGTGTCAATTCACAACAAAGATGTGAAATCAACAGGTCACAATGGAACACATGTCGTCACCTTATTTGATCATCCTTTGCCATCTATTTTGCACATGTCATTGTTCGCCTCATTCAGCCACCATCGAAGGGACTTGAAACCTTATCTCTCTAAACTCCCAATGTGACCTCGATATGCATATCATTCCATCAGAGGGACTCCCAAGTGACTTCTTCCAATATGGTGAAGTATCGCCAATGAAGTCCTCTCAAAATGTTGAAGGGACTTACATTTTTGTCCTTCTGATAACGATATGTATCTCTGATACGAGCACACCAACTTCACAAAAACCAACAAGCACACAAGATCATCGGATTTTAGAAACCACACATACCGCGTACCAGAATTCAAGCCTTCCTAGTGATTCACGAACACGAACACCTTTTTCAGGAATCAAGGTTTGCCTTTCCCACATACTCCTTGCTCCATACCCGTCGTCTGGTAAGACGCAAGCCAAAGCTCTAACTCACAGTGCCCAAAATTTTTCTTGCGCTAACTTCTTCCCTTTCAAATGTCAAGGTGTGGAGTTTCACAGTGCATCTTACATCTGTTAGAAATTAAGTTAAGGTGCAAGCCTTAGCACCGAAGTGTGACACGTGACCTTGAAAAAATATTTGGCAAGTGATAAGAGATAACTTCAAGTCCTAAAGCTTGAACTCCTGCAAACCTCTATACTCAGCAAACTCAAGCCAATTCAACCCTTATTGAAAAGAAACAACACATATATTTTTGGTTGATGCAAAATTGTTCTTACACCCTGGATTCTCCTACACCAATATGTGCATATATATAAAAATTAAATGGCAATGAGTATATATCAATATATATTAATGTATATATAATAAACTTATTATGATAAATATACGTGAGCAATATATATATTATATAGTAAGAATATTATAATATATAAATATATATACGAAAGTAGGTAATATGCATATTATAGTTTATGTGAGTAATGTGTTATGGATAACATATTAAATGTAAGTAAAAGAGGTCATGAAGGTAATGAAACAATGGCAAGAGACCACACTTAGTGGAAGGATATAATGCCACTTTGCATTGAAACAATATTATTTTTGGTTGTTTTGAAATCTATTGAGTTGCCCCAAACAAAGGCATATAATTTTCAAATACATAGAGGTAAACCTACGACAAAGAAAAATTATAGCTAGTCGTTGGTTGTTGAAAACCATATAAAAGAGGCACTAAAACTGCTATTAGAGATGCCATGTGAGGAAAATGAGAAAGACAACAAAGACCATGTGATGGGAACTAAATATGTTATCACATAATACAGGTGAATGTTGATATAGAAGTATGCAAGCAACCAGGAACCATGCATTAGAATGTGTCATAAGCCATGTTAAAAGAGAAAAACAAATCAAGAAACTTCTTCTAAGTTGTGCAGCCATATAGAGGTGTTTTGACTTAGTAAACAAGCTTGTGATAATTGATTTTAACAACTTAGCAAAAGAGATAGAACTAAATGTATTTTGGATTGTTATGTGTCGATCAACTAACTTATTTTTTGCCAAAATAGGTACCTAGCTTTCCATTCGACTTGCATAGTGATAGAATTGGAATTGAGTTTGTAATTTGTGTTTAAGAGGTGGCAATGGGATTAGAAAGGTGGTGAATACAGTAGCTAATTTGTAGCATTCTTTTTCTCATTATTTCTTATATATAGAGGGGTACATTTTACCATTTCATTATTCATTTAGATGGAGGTAATTTTTGCTAAGTTATTTTGTTGTGTTTTTAAGTGCATTCTAGAGATTATTTTGTGAGAGAGCGGAATTATCGAGTGAGTGAGAACATTATAGCAATGTGATTTTGTGAGTAAGAAGAAGTTGATTGTGGAGTTGAGTACATAGAAATGGTAAGGAGAACCATTATACTAAGCATATGATTGCAAGTCTTTTATTGGAAGCTATATTTTCTAGGCATGATTGTTATTCTTCTTCCATTTCTCTCTTTTATATTTTGAAATTGAGTGAGTATTGTTTGGAAATTTTTGTGCTATCATTATAGGCATCCTCTTGCTAATAGATAGATATGAATGCTTGAGTTTTCATTAATTTTCATGAAGCTAAATTAGAGAATCTATATAGAGTGTGATATGAGTTTATCATAATTATATACGTTGAAAAGTGAAGTTATCGAAGAATTATTGATAATTATAATATTATAATAATGGGTATATATTGCTTAAATGACTATGTTGTTTGCAACAAAATGATTTAAAGTTATAATAGGACTATGTTATATGATATTATGATGTGACTACCTATGTGTTGGATAGATTTCTTTGAGTGGAGAGCTTACATTTTTGAATGGCTATATTCCTTATGTAAAAAGGGTAAGATATACCCTAGGTTTAGGGTATGCACTTGAATAAGAATCTATATCATTTTTCAACAAAAGAATTAGAATACGTAAATATGTCTTCATTATCTTCTGATTGATACTATAATATACATTTGACCTAGAGTCTATTAGTACATATTCATGGTATTCTAACCTTAAAGAAGAGGACTTTATGTCTTGGAAACCCAAAGCCATAATTTGAGGAGAATTTAAAGTGCAGAAGCACAAACCCCTCTCAAGATGGAAATGTCCTCCAGATTAGATAGGAACTTATTATACATTTTAAACATGTAAATATATGTGTCATAATGAGAGAAAGGATATATGATTGTTTATGAACATACAAACATAGGTACCTTGTATAGATGATTCAAAGGATAACTTTGAAAGAACCATGAGGGAATTAGAGATTAGTGAAAAGGTTCTTAGATGATTTATTAGAAGTTAATAGCTTATTAAGCTGACATATTATGGGATATTATTATAAACATAAGGCTTTATATGTTATTTGATGTCAAGGATAACCATATTGATTACAGTGTCCTAGAATGATGGAGCCATACTAGATATGACAACCAAGAGTCTAAAATTAAATACAAAGAAGTAATCTTCTTGAATCAAGTTTAATTTTGAATTATTATACATGTTCACATGTTGATAGTTTTTTAGATTAAGACCAGATATGTCTAGTCAATGAAATGGAGTCATTAGTATTAACTGATTATGTATTAAGTAGGAGATTATTTACTTCCATGATTAACAAGAAATAACTAGAATAAGAGGTGGTAGCTAGAACCAGACTGTTACAAGTATGTAATCGGGTATTCAAGAGATTGTGTTAAACCTATTTGGTCTATTAATTCAATATTTGTGTGTCATCACTTTGAATAGAACCTTGTGTTTTATTGTTAGTTTTGGGGAAAACCTTACAAGTATGGAAAATGGTAATCTAGTAATTATGTCAAACCTTTAAGGTCTGTGATGTTACTATTAGTGTGTTATTACTTTTGATAAACCTTGATTATGAATGTAACCTTTGAGGTTCAGTGGTCATTATAGTTTCCAATTCGAGTAAGGGTGGGTGAACAGATGACTATGCTCATAAAAAAGTGGAATTATTATATATATGGAATCTTTGGCTAGAGTAGGTGTAAAAAAAATTGTGTACGCCTTATTGGTTCACTATGATCTAGGATTGCATACTAGTTATTAGTGTCATGCTAGTAGGAGGGTATCCTTTCTATGGTTGTACTGGATATATAAGATAGAACACCGAATACTCAGATGTCCATTATTATGGTTTTCATACCAAACTCTTTGTTGAATGGTAGGGCCAACTTTCTAGGAAGGAAGATGTGCAAGTGACTGCTTATAATTGTGGTTGGAGGAAAAGCACTTAGATGATGATCTCCCTCTTGCACTTGGTTGTCGAGTCTTATGAAACAAAAGGTGTGTGATCCATAGGTGGACACCTTGACCAGAAGTGATATCCATAGGTGGGTACTTCAACCACTGAACTCTTATGAGGTATGATATGTATATAATTATGATATTGAATCATTTGTAAAATGTATTTGAAAGATGAATTTCATTTATTGGAAATTATGTAATGTTTACTTCATTCATGTAATGATATATGCAATGTGCATTTATGATAATGAAAGGAAAAACAATATCCATGTACTTGAGGACTTGTTCTATTTACTTTCTAAGTTAAAACTTAGGTAAAATCTATTTGGTAAATTTGGGGCATGTTACAACCATCATGGATATTGTAAGAAATATGTTGAAGTTTAAGGGGATTCCAAATGAATATTAATGTGGAGTTGTTGCAACAATACTATAGTTTCCAAATAGATGTCCCAAAAAGGTTGTGTGTGACATTATTTCACAAGAAGCATGGAAAAAATTAAAATGGAGCATAAATAACTTTAAATTTTATAAGATACATGGAATATGAATTTGTGACAAAGGAAAGAATGCATAAATTGGATGATAGAAGAAGAAAGTGAATCTTCATAAAATAAACTAAAGAATCCAAGGCATAAAATTGTATAACCCTATCACAAAAAATATTGTAATTAGAAGGAATGTTTAGTTCATAGATTCATTAGGACTGTCATAGATTCATTAGAATTGCCATAATAAATTTCTGGCAGTCCCAATGAAGCTATGAGTGTCCTAAGACAATTTTGAACGACCTAATGAAGTTAAAGCTATGATTAATATGATGCATTTGATTATATTAACAAAATATAATATAATCCCTTAGCAAAATTTAATGCATTTGATTAAGGTTGTGTATGTTGAGCACTCATAATTTTGAATACTTGGTCAAATCTAATCCCAAAATCAACATGATAACAAAATCAAACCATTATTTTAAGAATGTATGATAATAATTGATAAAAAACATAAGATAATGAAGGAAAATGTAAAGAACATGTATAAAGACTTGACATACATTAAAATTAGAGATTTGATTAGAGAAACCACCTAATTATGTGTAGTTTGTTTTTCTTCTTGCATCAAACTCCTCAAGAATTTGAGCTTTTCACGAACATGCTTCCTTTTCAATGTTCAATTCTATATAACTCTATTAGAATTACTAAAAATTATAGAATTAACCAATCTATAATATGAAATTAGAACAATAAAATCATAATTAACATTGCAACACTACAAACATGAAAATTTGAGTTCATATAATTAAATTTGATGTAAAACCCCTATTATTTCCTCCTTCATAAGTTAGAAAACCAGAAAAAGGTGGTGCAAAGGTGGTGGAGTTTGTAAAACTACATGTGCTTTCCCTAACAACATGAAAAAGCATTTTTTTGTTGGATAACACATAGAAGTAGTAGAATAACAGAGCATGTGTGTCTAGATCATGGGTGTCCTACCTTTCTTACCATTTTTAGAGCAAGAAAAATCACACTCATCTTATAACATGAGTATGTTTTGGCTTTCTCTAAAAATGGCCAAATTTCAACTTTTCAAAGTGTGCTTGCATTTTGAAAAAGTTGATTTTGTTAAAGAAATTACTGCCATCACATGTCAATAAGGGGTTGGGTTGAGGTACATCTATGAGACCTTTCTTCAAGAAATTATAAAATCTTGTAAGTGTTATGTATGTCTTTTTTTGTGTGTGATATTATGTTTCACCACAATTCCCTATACACTCAAGCCTATACATTGACCCTCAACCCTATACCTTAAACCCTAAACCCTAAACACTATACCATATACCTTAAACCCTAAACCCTACAACCTCACCCCTCATCCCTATACCTTAAACCTATACCCTAAACCCTATACCTTAAAGCCTATACCTTAAACCATAAATCCTATAACCTCAACCCTCATCCCTATCCCCTAAACCCTATACCTTAAACCAACACAACTTGAGATGTTTGGCCTTTTACATCCTAAAACCAAAACACAAGTTGAGCCTAAGTTTTTTACAATAGGTTAATCTAACACCTCTAATCAAGTAAACATTCAAGAATCATATGCTAACAAAGTGACCAACACATCAATCAACCTAGAAGAGACATATAAAAAAGGATTCATGATCTTAAGCAAACAAATATGTGACATAACAAACGAACATGAAAATCATCAACTCTTAGAGAAAATACCAATTAAAGATACCAAAGGGATGGGATACCAAGATCCTCCTCACAACATAAGTGTCCTCCTTCCTAAAGAACAACCAATGCCTCATAACGATGATAATGATGAAAACATCATCTAAGGTCCTCATCCTCAACATATAAATCAAAAATATTATGAATGTAGCAAGCAACAAAAACCTTAAAAACTCAAAAAAAATCCATTCTTACATACTCAAATTAAAATTGAGTGATAGCTGGAACAACTCCTTAAGAAAGGTTGGATTAAATTGCCACCTTGATGTAAAAGCATCCTGCCTAAGAAAAACATGAATTACTGTGCATATCATAGAACTCTAGGTCATCTTACTAATGAGTTTCATGCACTAAAATTGATATTGAATAATTTTTACTTCAATGATGATGGTTGTTACCAATTGATCGCATAGCATGTTCTTCCACTCCTTGCCCTGTAATAGTTGTAGAATCATAATATTCACACTATTACATGTATTACAATCATTGTAAATCATTTCAAAATACAAGGATCTCTTTCTCATCACCTCTCTCGAATCATTCTTGTCCTGCACATAGTGGGGGAAAGAATTAGATAGACTTGTCCTAGTATCATACTTTTTGTTGTCCCTTTGGGTAGTCGTCTTCCTTCTGTATATGATGAACAAGATTGGAATGCAGACGACCTAATAATAGGTTGACTCGCATGTGCCTTACTAGTCTTTTGTCTTGTTCTTTTTCATGTTATGTGTGTGATTGTATGTGTGTAATGTGATCCTCCTGTATTGTTCTGTTTGGTGTGTACCTCTCTCTTTGTGGCATTCCTCTACTTGTATCTACATTCTTCTCTATGTCATAAACCTTTATCTTTGCATTTGCCTTATGTTTTCCTTTTAGGGATGATAGAAGGCATTGATACATTTAGGTATATTCCATGTGACCCAAAATGTTGTCTTTGTTTTTTCTCTCTTTGTGTCATTCTTACTATTCCATGAGTATTAGGGGAATGAGTACATTTTTGAGCTCTCTAAAAAACATTGTAGCAAAGACATACTAACACTGAATCCATGGATCCCTTATGTGATTTTGGGATTTCATTTTGGGGGCAACCCCTTTTCATGACGTAGCTTTATTTGGAAACATGCGACTTGGCATAGGGCTTTCCAAATAAGCTCTCATGTCCTCTTTATTGTTAGAATTTATCATTTTCTACTTTAAATTAATTTATCATAGCATGGTGTTTAGAAATTTCTGTAAAGTGGGGGCATACATTGGCATTATTCTTTTTCATTTCAATTACACCTCATGTTTCATTGTGTATTCATCTTACTTCATATGATGCATCTTTCACTTTTTGGTGACGTTGGGTGTGATTTACTTCAAGAGCATGATCTCTATTAGCATAAATATATTCCTCTTAGTGGTTTGATGCGACACACTGCATCCCCTAAGTTGTGAATCTTCTATTCTTTGATTGGTCCTCTCTAGGAGACATTAAGCACAATGTTCCCTAAGCTAATACCTTACATGAACTAACAAAAACTCTTTTGAACATACCTTACACTCTTTTACAATATCAATTATATGGCCACCTTGCATAACACACTTTGCTTGCTTGTGGAGCCATCATGTTTTTTCATGAGTGTTAGCATACGGATTTTTTCTTGCCTCATCGATCTTGTTGTTCATGTTGTGTGGTGCCTTGTCAAATTCATCAAAAGGTATAGCTTTGGTATGGTTGTATGTATGGGAGCTGAACTTAGGTGTTACTTTCCCATAGCCACTTTCTTATGTGTGAATGCATATCAATTGCATGTGTATATGTATCACCTCTCTGGGGGTTCACCTAGTGGATGGCCTTAGGTTTCACTAGCCCTTGTGAGTATGCATTTGGTTTTCATATTGTACATCGTGTTCCACTTGTAAACATTTTGGAAAAACATCTTAGATCCAATCCATAGTGTGCGGGACAAATGATTGAAGCTTTATCCACCCCTCTTTTTCTTTCTTGTGTCTTTAGCAGTGTATGCTTGTACCTTGTTGTCACTTCTTATATCATTTTCATGTGTGTTCTTTTGTGCCTATGTTGGTTTTCTATATTATCTTGGTCCTGGGGTCTTGTGAAACCCTGTTGATCATTTTCATCCTATCTTACTAGCATTGGTACATTTAGACCCCACTTCATGTAAATTTGTCTACTTTAGTGTGACTTGGAAGCAATTTTCTCCTCTAACTAAAGTAAGGGCTAAATGTAGTGTAGAAAAATGTATCCCTTTACATTTTCACACTTTCTTGGGCCCTCCCTACTAAAATTGGGCTTCTTTATGCCTTATTTGGTCCTATTTTGTATCCACAAGCCTTATTTAATGCATCTTTCTAAGGATAATCCCGACAAATATCTAATAACCAATCATAATTTAATGATTTTAGATTGTATGGCCCAAATTTAGTGATTTGTGACTCATACACCACCTTGGGAATATGGGTCTCACCTAAGTTTTGGGGCCTAGTCCTAAATGTGACATTAAACAATAATTCTTGAAATTTGTGTCCCAAGCTTAGCCTACTAGGACTCATACACCATAACTGGTGTATGAGTCCCACTTATCTTGGACCTATTTTAAATTCAAATTCTTGACAGGATTTTATTCTCCTAGATCTGTTGTTGGCTTGTAGTGTTGTAATTTTGGGAAATTTGGCATAAACAAGTATAAATACAACGTTAGTTCACATATTTTCTCCGAGAAATTTTCATGAGAAAATGTGATCTAAGAATTCAAGAATTTGAGCAATTTAAGAGCATTCAAGAGTAATTATCAAGTATTTTGGAGCTATATTCAAGATTCAAGCATCATGTCAAAGTCAGCATGCATCATGTTTGTTTTTGAGCTAATATTTATGATGTAGGATCTTATGATTCAAGCAAGCATTCAAGTCAAGATCCATAGAATTCAATCAAGAGTCAAGATCTACATTCATGGTAGTCATTTCATACAATATTGCAGCCTTTTGTTCAAGGTTTTGGTGAGTTGCAACATAGTATATTCATTCATTCATCATTCCTTCATTCTATTTGATTTCATTTCAAGGTTTTATTACCAAAACGGGATTTGACCAAGGTCAACCCCTATCAACTAAAAAAACAACATTTTTCCCTCTCTTTGATGTGTGATTTTCAGATTTAGGTTGAAGATCCATTGAAGAGCAAGATTGGAGAAAGTTGTTAAACTTATCACCTTCCTTACATGATCATGGAAAGTCGCCTACAAAACAGAATTTAGAATTTCAGATTCAAAAATCGAAAGAGAGAGAAGCTACAAGAAATCACTAGAGAATATCAAAATTTTAGATAAACCATAATACTAGGGCTAAATCACCACTTGTGGCATATGATTCCTAGTATACCAGATTTCAAGCATTTTCTATAGATCTTGGTTTACTAGTTCCAAATTCTAGATTCAACTTGAAACCCTAAACTAGGACTAAATCACCCCTACTGGTGTATGAGTCCCAGTGTGCATTAAAAGTAATGTTTTCAAGAGTGCAAACCTTGTTTCAAGTATCTTCAATTTTCCAAGTGCCCCTATGTCATTTCTTAATCCATTATTTTGATTTCCAGTTTCACATCATAGGTTGCATAGTTAGGTTTGCATATCATTTGCATCTTCTTCTTTCCAAGCCTTTGTTTTTTGGTGAACCCCCTTTTTATATTTAATCACACCCTAGGACACCCTATAGCATATCTCTTCTCCCAATTGCACCATTATATTGGGATCTCTAGTGTTTCCTTGAATGAACTGAGAGTGAAATAGGACACCCTTTGTGTTCCATCTCCCAAAAGGTGGAACACCAAACCCTATTTCTTTTTTTTCATTTTGGTGAACCTAGCCTTTGGACACCTTATTTTCTGATTTGGAGTGCATCATATTCCTAGATCTATCTTACATTAACTTTGCATTAGGTCTTGCATTAGTTAATTTTCATATAGGGCTTTCAAACTTTGCATTAGTGAAAGTGCATATAGGTTGCATTTTTTTTGCATCTTGCATCATTGGATTTCATCTAAAATTTGTAATTGCACATCGTCTAGACATCATACAAACTAGAAAAAATAACATTCACTCATAATTTTTTGAAATTAGTGCCAAAACCCTAATCTGGGACTCATACGCCCCTCTAGGAAATTTAGTCCCAGTACAAGTTGTTTTGCCTGATTTCTGGGAATTATGTGTTGACTATTTATCAACATTTGAACCCTTGAAAATCCTTGATTGGGACTCATACACCCCTTTGGGAAATTTAGTCCCATGTTAGACTTGAAACTACACTTTCCAACATTGAAAACCTTGTTTCTTTGTTTCTATTTGATGCTACTACATTTATGTTTTGGCTTACATGGTTTCTGTTTCATTCATTTAATTAGACCTAGCTTCATTTAGTTCATTTAGTGTATTGCATAATTTCAAGCTTACATTTACACCTTTCATTCTAGGTTATTGTATTGCATTGCATCATGGATATGTGCTTTGGTAAGATTTGGATGTCCTTGAATTCATTAGTGGATGTGTTAAGCTTTACTTTTGGAAATGATCCTAATGAAATTGAATTCACTCATGCTCAATCAACTCCTAATGCATGTCCTCCTCGTGATGTTGACATTATTAATGAAAAATATGATGATAGCATGAACAACTTCATAAGTGATTGCCTTAACAACCTTGAGACTAATGCATCCTTTTATCATTCTATGAAACAACCAACACAACTTGAGATGTTTGGCCTTTTACATCTTGAAACTGAAACACAAGATGAACCTAAGTTCCCTACAATATGTGAATCTAGCACCTCTAATCAAGAAAACATTCAACCATCATATGTTAACAAAGTGAAAAACACATCAATCAGCCTAGAAGATACATATGGAAAAGGATTCACGATCTTAAGCAAACAAGGATGTGACATAACAAACAAACATGAAACTCATCAACTCTTAGAGCAAATACCAAAGGGATAGGATACCAAGATACTCCTCCTGACATAAGTGTCCTCCTTCATAAATAACAACCAATGCCTTGTAATGATTATAAGGATGATAGGATCATCTTAGGTCCTCCTCCTCAACATCTAACTCAAAAAATTGGTGAATATAGGAAGCAACAAAAACCTTACAAACTCAAAAAAATTTCATTCTTACATACTCAAACCGAGATTGAGCGATAGCTAGAACAACTCCTTAAGAAAGGTTGGATTAAATTTCCACCTCAAAGTAAAAGAAACCTACCTAAGAAAAAATGAATTATTGTGCATATCATAGAACTCTCAGCCATCTTACTAACGAGTTTCGTGCAATAAAATTGATATTGAATAATTTTTACTTCAATTATGATGATTGTTACCAATTAATCGCATAGCATGTCCTTCCGCTCCTTGCCATGTAATAGTTTTAGAATCATAATATTCACACTATTACATGTCTTACATTCATTTCAAATCATTTCAAAATACAAGGAGCTCTTTCTCATCACCTCTTTCGGATCATTCTTGTCTTGCACACAGTGGGGGAAAGAATTAGATAGCCCTTTCCTAGTACTGTACTTGTCGTTGTCCCTTTGGCTATTTTTCTGCCTTCTATATGCGATGAACAAGATTGGGATGTGGAAAACCTGTGAATAGGTTGACTCGCATGTTCCTTATTAATCTTTTGCATTGTTTTCTTTTTCATGTTATGTGTGTGATTGCATGTGCATAATGTGATCCCCCCGTATTGTTTTGTTTGGTGTGTACCTCTCTCTTTGTGACATTCCTCTATTTGTATCTACATTCCTCTCTATGTCGTAAACCTTTATCTTTTCATTTGTCTTATGTTTTCCTTTTGGGGATGACACAAGGCGTTGAGACATTTAGGTCTCTTCCATGTTGACCTGAAATATTTTCTTTGTTTTTTATCTCTTTGTGTCATTCTTCTTGTTCCATGAGAATTTGGGGAATGATGAAGTTTTTCGAGCTCTCTAAAGAATATTGTAGCAAATAAATACTGACCCCAAATCCATGGATCCCTTATGTGATTTTGGGATTTCATTTTTGTGGCAACCACTTTTTATGACGTAGCTTTATTTGGAAACATATGACTTGGCATAAGGCTTTCCAAACAATCTCTTATGTCCTCTTATTTTTAGCATTTATCATTTTCTACTTTAAAGTAATTGCTCACAACATGGTAATTAGCTATTTCTTTAAAGTGGGGGCATACATTGACACTAGTCTTTTGCATTTTAGTTACAACTTATGTTTCATTGTGTAGTCTTCTTAATTCATGTGATGCATCTTTCACTTTGTGGTGACATTGGGTGTGATGTCTTTCAGGAGTGTGATCTCTCTTAGCATATTATATTCCTCTTAGTAGCTTGATGCGACACATTGCATCCCCTAAGTTTTGAATCTTCTATTCTTTGATTGTTCCTCTCTTGGAGACATTAGGCACAATGTTCCCTAAGTTAAACCTTACATGAACTAATCAAAAATATTTTGAACATACCTTACAGCCTTTTGCAATATCGGTTAAATGGCCACCTTGTATAACACACTTTGCTTGCCTGTGGAGCCATCCTATTTG
Source organism: Sequoiadendron giganteum (assembly GCA_007115665.2). NCBI lineage: Eukaryota > Viridiplantae > Streptophyta > Pinopsida > Cupressales > Cupressaceae > Sequoiadendron > Sequoiadendron giganteum. The sequence goes on along the minus strand of CM021110.1, from coordinate 372,205,262 downwards.
TTCATGAGTGTTAGCATACAAAGTTTTTCTTGCTTCATGGATCTTATTGTTCATGTTGTGTGGCACCTTGTCAAATTTATCAGGAGGTATATCATTGGTATGGTTGTGCGTATGCAAACCAAACTTAGGCATGACTTTCCCATAGCCACTTTCTTGTGTGTGTGAGTGCATACCTGTGACATGTGTATGTGTCTCACCTCTCTGGGGGCTCACCTAGTGGACGGCCTGAGGTTTCACTAACCCGTGTGAGTGAGCATTTGTTTTGTATAGTGGACATCATGTTCCACTTGTAAATTTTTTGAACAAACAACTTAGATCTGAACCATAGTGTGCAGGACAAACAATCATAGCTTCATCCACCCCTTTTTTTTCTTTCTTGTGTCTTTAGCAAAGTATGCTTGTACCTTGTTGTCGCTTCTTATATCATTTTCATGTGTGATTTTTTGTGCCTATGTTGGATTTCTATAGGACCTTGTTTATGCAGGTTTGGGCAACCCTCTTGATCATGGTCATCCTATCTTACTAGCATTCGTACATTTGGACCCCTCTTGATGTGATTTTATCTACTTCAATGTGAGTTGGAAGTAAGTTCCTCTAAATATAGTGTAGAAAAATGTATCCCTTTACATTTTCACACTTGTTTAGGCCTTCCCTACTAAAATTGGGCTTCTTTATACCTTATTTGGTCATGTTTTACCTCCACAAGCCTTATTTAATGCATCTAGGTAAGAGCACAAAGTTGTGTCACACTTTTGGCCAAATAAATAGTTTTGTGTGAAATATTTTTGGTCAAAAAAGTTTTGGTCGAATAGATTTCAACCAAAACCACGTGGCCTATACATGGCACACAGGGTTTTGGTCCCGCTTTGAAATTGGCTTTTTAATGTGTGAAGTTTATATAGAAAGGGTTTTGGTCAAAACCCTTTGTATAGAAATTGTTTCTACCAAAACTATCTATGTGGCATCATAGTTGGTGACCAACTCATCTTTTTTTAGAATTTTCTGAAAATTTCAACTTTAACTAAGTATTTCTTTAGTCATAATGATGTTTTTAAAAAAATACCCTTTTGTAGATCTCGGAAGGGTGAATCCGAATATGTATTTTTTTTAATATTTTGATTAGTTTTAATATATTTTATTTTTAAATTAATGCAAGTAGGTTGTTAAAGTTAAAAAAAGAGGCTTATTAGAAATTTTTAAAAATAGTAAAATATATTAAGAAAAATTAAAAAATATATGGGGCACAAGAAGAGAGAGTCTTCTTCAAAAGGGTATAATTTTTTTTTTTGAAAATGATTAAAAAATAGACAATAGTTGGCGGCCCATGAAAACTGCCAAATTCTAACAAGTTTGACTTTAAAACGTTATTACGAGAAAAATATACATCAAAATTTGAAAAAAAATTCCATGCACAAGATATTGAAGTTACTTATTTGGAGAAAAAAAATTAAGGATAAATGAATTTTTTTTTCAATTTTTTTTTTGACAGCCTGTGAAGTCACTTTTTTTTTTAATTTTTAGCATTCCAAAATTTGTTCTTAAATTGATTCAAAAAAAAATGAAAACAATTTTTTTTTTTAAATCTGAAAAATTACAAGAATAAACTTTATCAAAAGTTCTACATTTCATTAGTTTACATCATTTTAAAATTCAAAACATAAAGACCACTTTTATGTGGTCGAAGTTCAGAATTTTTTATTGTTGGTTGATTCCTTTATAATGTGTGACACAGGGTTGTGCTTTTACCCATCTTTCTGAGGATAATCCGGATAGATATCTAGTAACCAATCATAATTTAATGATTTTGGATTGTATGGCCCAGATTTAGTGATATGTGACTCATACACCACCTTGGGCGTATGGGTCCCACCTAAGTTTCGAGGCCTAGTCTTAAATGTGACATTAAACTTAACAATTCTTGAAATTTGTTTCCCAAGCTTAGCCTACTAGGACTCATATGCCACAACTGGTGTATGAGTCTCGCTTAGCTTGGACCTATTTTAAATTCAAATTCTTGGCAGGATTTTATTCTCCTAGATTTGATGTCGGCTTGTAGTGTTGTAATTCTGGGAAATTTGGCATAAACAAGTATAAATACAAGGTTATCTTACATATTTTCTCCTAGAAATTTTCATGAGAAAATGTGATCTAAGCATTCGAGGAATTCTAGAAATTCAAGAGCATTCAAGAGTGATTATCAATGATTTTGGAGCTATATTCAAGATTCAAGCATCATGTCAAAGTCATCATGCATCATGTTTGTTTTTGAGCTAACATTTGTGATGTAGGTTCTTATGATTCAAGTAAGCATTCAATCAAGAGTCAAGATATACATTCATGTTAGCCATTTCGTACAATATTTTAGCCTTTTGTTCAAGGATTTGGTGAGTTGCAACATAGCATATTCGTTCATTCATCATTCCTTCATTCTATTTTATTTCATTTCAAGGTTTGATTACCAAAATGGGGTTTGACCAAGGCAAACCCCTATCTACTAACAAAACAACATTTTTCCCTCTTTGATGTGTGATTTATAGATTTAGGTTGAAGATCCATTGAAGAGAAAGATTGGAGAAAGTTCTCAAAGTTGTCAAAGTTTTCACCTTCCTTCGATCACGGAAAGCCACCTACAGATCAGAATTCAGAATTTCAAATTCAAAGATCAGAAGGGAGAGAAGCTACACAAAATCACTAGAGGATATCAGAATTTTAGATCAACACTAATAGTGGGACTAAATCTCCACTTGTGGTGTACGAGTCCTAGTATACCAAATTTCAAGAATTTTATGTAGATCCTTGTTTAGTAGTTCCAAATTTTAGATTCGGCCTAAAACCCTAAACTGGGACTAAATCACCCCTACTAGCGTATGAGTCCCAGTGTGCATTAAAAGTCAGATTTTTGAGAGTGCAAACCTTGTTTCAAGTATCTTCAGTTTTCCAGGTACTCTTGTGTCCTTTCTCAATCTATTATTATGATTTTTTAGTTTCATATCTTACGTTGCATGGTTAGGTTTGCATATCATTTGCATTTTCTTCTTTCCAAGCCTTTGCTTGGTGGTGAAACCCCTTTTATCTTTAATCACACCCTATAGCAGATCTCTTCTCCCAATTGCACCATTAGATTGAGATCTCTAGGGTTTCCTTGAATGAATTGAGAGTGAAATAGGACCCCTCTTGTGTTCCATCTCCCAAAAGGTGGAACACCAAACCCTATTTCTTTCTTTTCATACTCTAAACCCTGAATATTGTCCCTCAACCTATACTTAAACCCTAAACCATACACTCTCAACCCTTCTCACTATGCCTTATACCCTCAATCCATATTATAAACCCTAAACTCAATATCCTAAACCCTAATCCCTATACCTTACACACTTAATCTTATACACTCAATGAGTTGAATATTATCCCTCAAACCCTCAACCCTCTACCTTATGCCCTCAACCTATTACTTAAGCCTAATCCCTCAACCCTCAACCCTATACCTGAAACCCTTAAATGCATACATACAAGCATACATTCATACATATGCATTCAAGCACACAAACATACATGCATACAAGCATGCATACAAACATACATACATACAAATATATATACATACATTTAACAAACTTACACAAAAACAATTACAATCAATACATAACATGTGTTATAACACGCTTCCATTATGCCTTTCTTTGGGAATCCAAAATATAAAGCAAGACAAAACAAACACAAGCAAAAACATAAAGCATCACATAACTCGAGCACGTTATAATTTGCTCGTATTATGCCTTGATTTGGGAAACCCCAAGCCTTTGGCATGCATTTTCTTTGGATTTCCAACCAAAAGGCTTGGAGTGCCTTTTCAACGCCCAAAAACATGTTTTTGCATATTTTACAAAATTTCACATAATCTCGTTTGTGCTAACCATCATGTTTGCAGTGTTTCAAGGTTGAGTAAAAAAAACACCTAGGTAATGTTAAGCTCTCTCTTAGCTATTTAATGATGTAATTTTTTCACATTTTGACTATGTTAAGGCTTTCATCTTTAATTTCTTTTATTTGTGTATCCATTTTTTGTCAAAAACCAATGTTTGGTATTTCTTACTTTATTTTTTAACCATTCATTGAAATTTCAATTAATTACATTTTTATAAACTAGACTCCATTGTACACATATTCAAAAAATATTGTTGATTAGTTTTCAAAAATTATAGGGATAGCACGGCCAAATTTCTATTTTTCAGGATGTGTCCACTTTCAAAATTAGTAAAAATTCATATATTCATTAAAAAATTATCAGAAAAATTGGGTATAAACTACATGTTGTTAGCTAATTTCTCATTGAAGTGATTTTAAAAATACTATAAAAAAAATAACCTTTTGAGGGAGCCATTGTAGACACTATGTTGTGTTTTTTGACAAAAATAGAACCAATTTATGTGGCTCCCTTTTTTGACCCCTTATCTCTACCATTTTTTAAAAAAAATAGTAGTTTAGAAAGTTAACTCAGAGTACTACAACCCTTGTTTTTGTTGCGTCTTAAAATTCTGAGTGTAACTATCCTCAATTTCTCATACAAGGTCAGTATTTCTTGATTTCAAAAAAAGTGGCCACTTAAGACCCCTTTTTGGACCCTCATCTTTGTGCACTTACCCCCTTGCAAAAAGAAATAAAATTCCCTTTATACGAAAAGTCACCTTAAATAGCAAGATTTGATGGCTTAAATCAATCTTTACCATCAACATGTAAATTTTACATCACTCATGGCAAATGGATCTAGGAAAGGCAGTGTACAAGGCATGGGCAATCCTATGAAATCCACAATTTTGGGGACCTAGAGTAGTGTGAAATTATTTATGGTCATTGAATCCTCCATCACAATGATGGTAACATGGGATTTCTCTTTCATTTTGGCATGAAATGCATGAAAAAACATATCTCTAGGAGTACTTTGGATTTTACAGGAAAGCGAAAACCCTAGGGTAGTTGTATGGTTTGAATCTTGCAATGAATGATTTTATGGCACCCTTAGAAATGACCTCTACACCTATAGAATTAATGATTCCATTTTTCCCATTATAGAAATCATATTTTCCTACCCAAAGTCCTATAAAATTTGAAAGGAAGTCATCATAGTCCAAATCATAATAAAGAAATCAATTTTACAACACTTTGAAGGCAATTTACGATATTTTTAAGAGATTAAAACATTGGACATCTGAATATTGGAGATCTTGGAAGAACTTGAGAGGCTGGAATTTTTGGATATTTTAAAACCTTAATTAGATTTTGGAGCTTCTAGGAACCTTGGAATCTCTGACACTCTACACAATTTTACTTTGTCAACCTATTGGACATTAAAGGAAGTTTAGAACCTTTGATGTCTATGTGTCAACATTTTGGGATAATTTTAAACTATATTACTGTTTCGATGATTTTAGTAACTTTAAAACCTACCAATTTCACTTCATCATGTTAGCAATTTATTGATTTGGCTCTCCCAAACCTTGTCAGCATTTTAGAGAGTTACAAAACTTTATAACTTGCTAGTGAAATTTTTATTTTTCTCCTTTTGCATTGTTTCTCCAATAAGTTATCAAGGCTTTGGAGGCTTCACAAATTTTGAAACTCCAACATTTTCTTGTCAAGATTTTGGGAAGGTTTAAACTATGGATTCTATCAATAGAGCCTTTTAGAATTCTTCTTTACATTATTGATGGTGGTGGGAATCAGAAGGACTAGACATTAAAAGGTATAAAGGTAGGTTCAAATGCAAGGTTAAACCTTGCAATCCTATGCTTAATCTAGTTTAATTTTTTTGCAACATTTGGAACAAGATCTAGAATTTGAATGTTGGGAATTGAACTAATTGGAAAGGTCCTAGAGTAAGACTAGGTTTATGAGTTTGAAAGATAACTCAATGAAAAGTATCAATATTTAGGAGTCTAGGATACCTCATGACACATACCCAAAGGTAATCCTTAATAAGGATGACTAAAGCTATGATCCCAAGAGAATCATAAGGATAGGATTTCAAGGATTCAGAGTGTTGGAGTAGAAAAATATGAACACAAAATTTAAGAACTTCAAGAGAATTCATGCAACAAGAATTAGCCAAAACCTATCATTAAGCGTGTGTAAATTTACAATGATTTTCTAGTATATGTTGGACAATGATGAAGTAGGAAGGTGGAAATAAAACACTGACTAACCATCTAAGAGATATGACACATTTAGAACACTTGGGACAAGTGTAAAAGCATGAGTCATATGTCTATTAGGTGGGACAACTAAACCACTAAGTGAACTTAAGATAGTGTGAATAGGTCTACCAAGTCTAAGAACTATATGTATAATAGTTCTTTTCACACTAGCACCCCCTCTTAAATGATACTTAGGAAGTAAATCACTAAAAAAATGAGTCCTAGCAAACAAGTTTTTATGAGGTATTCATGTACAAAATTTAAAAAAACTCACAAATGGAGTAAAGGAGAAAACATTATGGGAAAAACTCCTCTCCAAATTAGAAAATGATATACAAAGGAAGGAGGACTCAAGACCCACAAGGACAACTTCCTTCGCCCCAAGAAAATGGCGCAACACAAGATAGTGATGTGATGTTAAAGGTTTAGTAGGTTTAGTAAATATGTTTGTAACCTAATTCTAAGTAGACAAATACTCAAGGAGAGAACACCAATATAGATAAGATATTGAATGAAATACATGTGAATTTTGATGTGCTTTGTTTATTGATTCTCAATTAGGTTGCATGAAATTTGTGCGGTACTTTGGTTATCATACCAAAGAATAGTAGGATGATCAGGTGGAAGACCAAACATTGTCATAAGTTGTAAAATCCATAGTACATTTTGGCTAGCAAGAATTGTATCTTGATACTCAGCCTCAATGGATGATAACGAATAGAGACTTTGATACTCAACCTCAATGGATTATAATGCAATAGTGGTTGGGTTCTTACAATACCATGCAACTGGACTAGAACCAAGATAAAAATAAATAAACTTTAAAGTGGAATTTTTTGAGTCAACATCGCCTGTTGATTGAAGTCGATGTATCCTACTATCTATGAAGCTCATGCTATGTATTGAATGCTAAAATGAGTAGTTCCCTAAATATACCACAAGATGCACTTGGTTTCCTTCCAATGACTCTCATGAGGGTCATTTGAAAAATGTGAGACAAGCCCAACAATGAAGGTGATATCAAGATAAGTGTGTCAAATACAAAATATTACCAACGATCTATACAAAGTAGATCAACACTAGGTGTGGTGCAAGTGGTAGTCAAAGTGACATGTAAATGGAATGGTGTACGGACAGGCCTAAAATCAATCATATGAAAATAATGAAGCAATTCAATGGCATATTTCTACTAGTATATGGAGATCCTAGATTGAATAATATGAAGACCAAGGAAGAAATACAAATTCCCAAGATCAATTTTATCAAAGTTCTCCATCAAACTATGTTAAATCTCTTGAATTATGGATTAGGAACTACCAACGAGAATCAAGTGATTGACATATAAGATTAGTATTAAAATATTATCTCCATGTCTCTAGATGTATATCGTGTGATGTAAGTGACAACAAATGAAACCAAATGCAAGAAATAAACCGTCAATATTATCATACTGAGCCCAAGGGGCTTGTTTGAGACCATACAAAGAATTTCATAGCATGTAAACAAGTCGAAAACCTTGAACAAAGCCTAGATATTTCTCCATATAGATCTCAAAAATATGTCATGTAAAAAATTATCTTCACATCCATCTAACACATGGGCCATCTCTGACATGTAGCAAGAGAAATAAAAGGGCTAAATGATTTTATCTTAGCTACAAGGTCAAATATCTCTAAGTAGTCAATCCCATCAAGCTATGAAAAACCCTTAACTACAAGACATTTCTTATATCTTTTAGTGGAACCATCAACTACATACTTGGTGTGGTACACCCACTTGCACCAAACCATATTTCTTCCCTTAGGAAGAGGAATCAAATCTCATGTATTATTCTTCATCAAGGAAGAATACTCCTCTACCATAGCACAATCCCACTCTAGAATACTAGAAGCTTATAAAAACTAATGTAGATCTAAATATATAGCATGACTCAAATGACATGTTTAAATTTTGTGAGTGAGTGTGGCGAGAAGTCATAGGATCGCCAACTAAATTTTTTGCCTCCTAAATAGTACTACGAGCCCACTTAGGCGAAACACGAGTGTAGGAGGTGGAGGTAGTGTAGGAGGTGGAGGTGGTGGTGGAGGTGGTGGAGGTTGTGAATCAAGACCATCATCTTAAGTATCCTCTAGTGCAAAGATATCCTTGTGAGATGAAGAAGGCAAAGTAGGTAATTAGAAATAAAATATATATGTATATTTGCAAAATAATATATATATATATATATGTACATCTATATATGTGTGTGTACCCCCATTTTTCAAATACTCTTGACTTGAGAGAGAAAGATAGGTATATATAAATCATTTTCATATATACAAATTCATATATATATATATATATATATATACATTTAACATCTTTCATAAATGAAATAATTATGAACTTCTCTTGCGATGGAATTCTATCAAACAAATGACAACCACAAGAAGGTATGCAAGATGGGAGTCGATATCTACTTACAAGGTAATATGACAAAAAGATAGAAAATAGTCAAACATCAACAACCATAATGATGTTAAGATGCAAGGTATTATCACACTTAAGATGAATATCAAAACATTATATATGCAAAAAGGCACTATTGTGTGTGAGAGAGTTTTTGGAATCATGGTGTGTTGGTCATTCTCCTTGATCTACTTCCTCTCTGATGATTCTCTCCTCCTCGAGTGTGAGGGTAAAATAATTTCCTACATCAACCTTATTTATCCAACAAGGTAGTTAGTCCATTAACCATAGCATCATAACATAATATAAATCATCCACTAACAATCATTATAAAATAATAAATTCACATCTATATTATTTTAATCAATATCTATTTCATCATATCATAAATAAAGTAGAACAAACTCGGAATGAATTTCCATAAAACACAATTTTGATATCATGGCTTGAAAAGAATAAAAAAATATTAAAATAAAGTTAGTTAAAATGACATAATCAGCTTAGTCCAAAAATGAGGTGTGACACTCCACAAACACCCTAAAATTACTGAAAGTGGTTAATATGTCACTCTTGTACTTGAGAAACTACAGCCATGTGTGATGAGATTAATCATAAATGAAGGTACACACATACTTGGCTCCTGAAAAGAGAGTTGGAAATGGTATGAGGTCACTATGAACCAACTCTTGAGTAAGGTAGTAACACGATGGGCCAAGTATCCTTAGGAAATGGTTCCTAATGATTTTGTCAAGAACACAACCTTGAAAAATTTCCTTTGTGTGTGAAACCTTAGGAAGACCAAGTACCATCTCTTATACACTCAACTTCAAAAGATACTTGTAATTGAGGTGTCCAAATATCCCATGCCAAATTCTACTCAAAGAGTCAACATGGGCAATGTCTAATGCACCACAAGATGACTCAAAACCATAAAACCTATACAATCTAGACCCATGATCAACCCTGTCTAAAGCAACAAACCTTATTGGATGGTTTGGTTCTTAAATAACTACACCATGTGAAAATTGAACTTTCTTCCCATCCCAAGTATGAAAAATTGAGCATACAAAAATAAGATCAATAGAAATCTTGAGAACAAAGAGAACATCCTCAATGAAACCATTTATTAATTGTATTGTACCTAACCCCAAAACTAGAATCTGTGAAGAGTTGCCCACTAAAACTTGAGAAGTTGTGTTTTCAAAAAGAGCCTCAAGAAGATAGTGTGAACGATTTATGTAATGTGATCTAATTGTGAATGTCAACTATCCAATTGTTTGTGTATGTGTCCAAACCACTAGCTATAAGTGTTTATCCTTTGCTAGGTTTGGGAATATCAATATTGTGTTTCTTCACGGCCTCTTCCAAGGCTAGAATCCTTTGATGATAAAACTTGATCTCTTGGTTATGTAATCTACAAAAGTGAATGGCCCTCTTCTTTTCTTATTTGGCTTGGAATTATTCTTACCTAAATTAGAAGAGGATATGGATTTTCTGTCAGTTTTGTTCTTCCACTTAGATGAATTTGTGGTTCCTATAGTTGATCATGCATTAGATTTTTTTGAATACTTCTTACATTTTCCCTTGGATGATTGGAAAACTAGTGCTTGACTTTTTGAAGAGGTGATAGAAACCATGGAGAGTAACGTAGATTTTTCTCATGTGAATCTACTGTAAAACTATTCAAAATTAGGCATTGCAAATGTTGTTCCAAGAGCATCCATGGTAGAGTAGAAGGTGGAAGAAAATACTTGATAAGGGCCTTTGAGATTTGACAAAACCAAGAAAACACATACTTGATCTAGTTTTATTTTTACCACAACCTTGAAGTCAAGAAAGCGGAGACTTAAATTTGACCAAGAAATATTGAATAGAAGGAAAGGCATCGGGAGACAATGTTTTTAATTCAACATCCAATTGAATTATTTTGAATTCATAAATTGTACCAAACAAATCATTATATGTGTCCCACATTTTCTTAGTTGTACAATTAACAACATGAAATTACAAGTTATGGGATACATGGTAATGCTCATCTAACTTGTTTCAATAAATAAACTATGCATAATTTGTTGTGAATTGCATTGTTTGACCATTTAGTATTTTCCATAATCCTTTTGACTGGAGAAGCTATACTTTGAGTTTCCATTTTTTTAAATGATGTAGAGTTAGCAAAATCAATTTTCAATTTCATGCTTGAGACACACAAAGAGGCACCTAAATTGTGCCTTATGAACCCCCCAAAATTGGATTAGAACTAAAATTAGGCCCCCAAAAAAAATTGCATGTAAATATTTCAATATTTTTGAATGTCGGATGTCTAAATTGTTTGTTTATAATTTATTGAATTTTTTATAATTATGTGAAATTTGGATATTTAAAAATCCTTGCAAATTTTTAATAAATTTCAAAAATTAAGTTTACCAATTTTCCATAATCAAGGTGAAAGTTATGCCTCATCAAAAATTGTGCAAAAAATATTTTACTTTTTGAGAAATTAAGGTCATCAATGTGTCAATGACAAAACCAAATTTTCATTGACAAACTTACGAGAAACACCTCCTTATTTGCATGTTATGGCAAATAAAAATTAAACCCCTCTTGTGGGTAGTTTGTGGTAACTTAGTGGTTATCTGGCAGTTAGCATTAACCATTAACAATTTTCTTTAAACTGCCAATGGTTTGTTAAACCACGACCTTTGTGGAGTAGGTTTACAAAAAAAAAATATTAAAAATAAAAGACACTAGTATTTGATAAGTTGCAACTAGTGGTGAAGACACTTAGTGGCACCACGTGTCGTGGTGGAAAGATACACAAAAGCTACTTTAGTTGTTGACTAAGAGCAAAGTGGAGGTCGATAGAAGGTGATTGGCTTAGGTAGAGGGTTGAAATTATTCATGTGATTAGTGTGAGTAGAGGGTCAACCAAATCACATTTGGAAGATCTATCACCACCAATGGAGGGATCAACTCTAATTGGATGCCTTGTTGGAAAGTGATTGTGTGCTTGTTATGCCACTATTGATATTACCATTGTGAGAAATGAGGTATGCCCAAGGGCATGAGATGAGAGCTAAACCTTTGGTCATCCAAACAATGAACAGTGAAATTATGAGGGTGAATAAGAATGGTTGCAAAAAAACTGATAAACCTATGGTTGAGGTCAACCAAGTTTAGTGGTCACCACTTTAAAAAATGGTAGTAAAATCCTCAGGTATTTGAAATTAGAGCTAGAAGTGATGAATTTATGTCTTTTGTAAAGTGTGCATAAAAGAAAGAATGATTTGGGCCAAAATCTAGGCTATATGGTTACAAATAAAAAAAATTGCAACTAGAATATGTTGACTAGTGAGGAAATACTAGCAAAGTGTTACTAAACCCTCTACCAAAAAATATTTTTTTACAAAAAAAGTGTACTATATGGCTGTACATACTAGGTATGCTCATATGGTTGTACAATGCAAGGTACAGGGACGATAAAAAAAATTGCAAAAAATCAAAGTTACCATTTTTGACAAAACAAAAGGCTATTCTTTGTTTCTCAAGCCTTATGGACTCAACAACAATGTCCGCTTAATTTTAGGATGCTTTGTTGATAGAGCTTAGTGTTGGATTTACCAAAAATGAAAAGGGACTTGCAATTTAATACTTTGATACCATGTTGGAGCAACAAATTATGAATGCAAAATTCAAGAAATTCCATAAGAGAATGCATGCAACAAAAATTAACCAAAAACTACTATAAACCATGTTTAAATTTACAATTATCTTCTTATATATGTAGGACAAGAAGGAAGGAGAAAGGTGAAAGTAAAACACTAACTAACCCTCCAAGAGATGTGATATATAAAACTCTTAGGATAAGTGTGAGGATGTGTCATGTGTCTATGAGGTGAGACAACTAAACTACTAAGTAAACTTAAGCTAATGTGAATAGGCTACTAGGTTTAGGAACTAGATAAGTGTAAACTAGATGTATAATAGTTGTTTTTACACTAATAGGAAATACTTCATAACCCATATTCAAAGAAAACTAGAGGTAACCTCATATCTCCACTCTAAAATAACATACAAGGCAAAGAATCGGCAATCAAGGATTGGGGATCGGGGATATTATTTAACTCATACCTTAAAGTAGATAGATAAGAATATGTTTGAACTTGTGAAGCCAACAAGGTGATGTAGTGTAAAATTTCAAGGATCGGGAACAACTCATAACACTTACCTAAGGGAAGACAACAAGGGAAACTCTATCGATCTGACACTTATCATTCAAAAAAATATTGACCAAAGCTTGCAAGAAAAGTTTGGAGCTTGGGATATTAGATGTCTATTATTGAAATGTCCTCTAGATAGTTAAAATTTTATAATATTTCAAGTTTATCTTCATTAACATCTTGACCAAGTTTTACTCCTTGTACACTTTTTTGGTAATAAAAAGGGGGTCCAAACATCAAGTCATAAGGAGGAAGTTCCACCTCCAAACCAAAATTCTACAATATTGAATGTTAATGGAAAGGATCTCCTTTGTAGAGATCTTGTGCAGGGTGAGAGGGAAGGACCATACATTGGATTGAAAAAAGTGAAGATCTAGTTCTCAACTAAAATTCTACAAGCTCGCCCACTTTAGGCCCAAAAGGCTTTGTGGGGATTTGAAGGAGGTCAAGATGTCACTCCAAGGAGATGAACATCCAGATGCCCTCAAGGTTCCATAAGACAATTTTAACAAAGGAGCTTAGTAATTACATTGGATGTGGGAATATTTTGCAAGGGTCAAATATTAGGAGATTTAGACCATAGGTGGGATGTGTGGTAGATGTTTAGAATCTTGCAAAACCATATTTTCTTAGGATTTTGACCATTTTAATATCAAAGGGAAGGTTTGCAGGAAAGGAGAAAAGTTGAAGGAGTTACCAAGGGTTTTGAGAAAGGCAAGGAGTTCAAGAAGTTAGGAAATCCGATCCAAATTTTTGCAAGTCCCTCATAAGTCTACATTTTTATAAACACTTGAAAATTTGAGATTTTTCTAAAGGGAAATGATCCAACCATTCTACAAATGATCCAAACCTTGAAACACATGAAACTAGGCCATACATTGAAACACATCCTCCATGATTAAGGGAAGGAACACGAGGAACCATGGGAACAAGGCCAAAACAAAAAGGGGGGTCCACATTCTACTAGAGGAAGACAACAATGTATTGTTTTGATTAAGAAAAATTGGGAAGTGCCTGAACCCATTAAAAAACAGCCAGCAAAGCAAAGGATTTCCACAAGCAGTGAGACAGCAGAAAAGCTAAATAAAGGAAACAAAAAACCAAAAAACTAACTACTAGAAGAAAAATAAATAGGACTAGTCGAGGACCAACAACCAGATAGGACCAATTATTGTTCTCCAAGAAGGTGGAGGCCTTTTATTTCTTGCCACTCCTTGGTTAGAAATTGAAGTTTTTCTTTGAAAGACAAGACTTTTATATTCTTCTTTCTTGTGTTGTCCTTAAAAGAAGACAATGCTATCTCCACATTCTTACCTTTTTTGGAGCTAGTAGGGGGGACTTTTGAATGATCCTCCTTGGCACACTTAGCATAGTAGCTTTTGAGCTCCTGGTGAAACACCTAAATGGCGACCATCATGTTCTTCACCATGTCCTTGTTTTATTCAATAATCTTCTACAAACTGAGGAGGGCCTTGTCTTGATTGCAATCGAGTTTGGCAACCTCATTTATCAAGCTCGCACACTCCTCAGGAGACGCGATAGCATTTTTAATTTTTCCAACTCTTTTCTGGATTGGCTTAATTGTCAAATTTTGTGTCATGCCTCTCAGTAACTCCCAATGGTATGTGTCCTCTTCTTCACCCAAAAAATCTTTAGTCTTTTTTAGAACAATAGTTTCTAGGTTTTGAATTTTATCCTTCGCTATGGTCAACTAGGTTAGTAGCCACTTTAGTATGTTGTTTTCAATGTTAATGGCTTCATAGAGATCATCCAATTTCTCCCTCACGGAGGCACAATTCGAATCGATGTTAGAGGTGTCCATAAGAGAAAAATATAGCTCTTGAGCTTGGCCAAATCCATCTTAAGGGAAGGGTGGGGGTTGGTAGAAAGGTTGTGCAACAGATAACTAGGGGGGAATCTTCAGGGGTAATATTTGGCGAAGGGGACCAACAGGAGCTATAATTATCGTTTGAAATAGAAATTTGGGGAGGTTTCTCAATTGACGCATTTTTCTTATTGGAGAGAATAGGGGAATCTATCATAGGGGCTTTGTCTTTTGAAGCCTGAACGGGGTTAGACCTAGTGACCCTTGGGTGATGGAAGGGTTGGAATAAGTAGAAGAAAGGATCACAGGGTTACCCTTTGAAGTATCAATAGCACCCTTGTAAATAAGTGAAGGGTTAACAACACAAGAGAGGGAAGATAAGGCCGAAGAGAGAACCACACTATACCAATAGTTTGTAAATCAAACCCTAATGAAGGGATAGGGGTTTTCCATTTTCTTCCACAGTTTTAATGGATTGTTCCAAAGAGGAGTGGATCCAAAAAGCAAAATTCATTTTGATATTGTGGTGGAAATTATTTAACATAGAAAAAAAATGAGCATGAAATATTTTAAAGCAGCCATCGAGAGTAACATACCTCATTATCACCTCAGTTATCTTCTTCCACACACCAAGAAAATCCTTTGTATTATAACCATTCTACAACTTGACAACTTTCTCACCTTTCTTTAAGAGTTTTTCCATGTCTCTTTGATAGTATCCTTTAGGCTCTTTAGGAAACTTATCCCCCTCTAGAGGGAGGTCTATAGCCATAGAAATAAGCTCCACAGAAATAGAAAAGGAAAATCCTTGAACCTCGACAAGGCCCTCCTTCCACAAATTCATAAATTCCACATAAATTTTGGGGTCGTGACCCTTCATGGCTTCAATGTACAAGGAGAGCTTCCCTTTTTGAAGGATAGGCCATATCTTAGGGTCATTTTTCATAGTCATAGCTATTGGGGTCTTCTTAAACTAGTTCCCCACTCATTCGTTTGATAGAGGAGCAATGGAATAGCAGTTTAAAACCAACCACTGAGACTCCAAAAGCTTTTGGCAACCACAGATGAGGCAAGATTGATCAATAATTATTTTTCATGCAACTAAGAGGATACATGTTATCATTGCAATTATGAGAGAGAGAGAGATCTGGCATGGTGTGTGATTTGATAGGAAGCTTCATTATGATGGAATTTCTCACTTGTTTAGGGATCAAATTAACTTCATCCCATACTTCAATATTTTTGATAAAGGCCCCTAAATTGGCCATCCCATCCACAACAGAGTTTCCTTCCCAGTAAATGTGCATTAACTTGCATCGTCCTAAACCCATCATGTTTAAGTGAGCAGAATCAATGAGGTCATGAAGTGACTAGCTTGGGGAGGCATCGCCATTCAACATCATGATTGTAGTGGCAAGCCTTCCTTCTTGTTGGACAAATCTTTGAGAGCCTATTTTTAAGTTGTTTTAGTTAGCTTTTATTTGATAAGTACCATGCATTTTTTACATTATGTCTAATTATGATTTATTATCAAGGTCCAACTACGTAGTTTTTGAGTTGATCTCATTGACCCATATTTCATGAGTAAAATTTCACATGAACCTATCTCTCATGAACATATCTCTCATGAACATGAATTGTCCAATTAACATTAATTACATCGAGGGGATGCTCACAAGAATGGAGCATTGAAAATTCTCAAGAGGTCAACTATCTGAATACTAATCCAACTCAAGCACACTTAACCATGGAGTTTTTGTCGAGATCAAGCCCACATAGCTTGCTAAAAAAATTGCAAGTAGGGTAACAAGCCAAGTGGGCTTGATCCTAGAGGAAATTTCATGGTTCGTCGTGCTTGAATCAAAATGGTTCTAGCATGGATGATCTCGTGGGAAGTTAAATGGTTTACCCCTATGAGCATCACTTAGATGCAATGAGTGTTAAGTGGACCATTCATGCTCATGGAAGATGGGTTCATGTGAATTACTAATGAAATATGGGCCAATGAGTTTGACTCAAAAATTACACAATTAAATTGTAATATAACATCATAGATTTTATTTATTCTTTATTTAGTATAGTTTTATGCTTAAAACTTTTCTTACTTTCAAATGCTTTAAGCATTTTGCGTTGAGAATGTTAATTGTTTTATTGAATCAATTTATCCAAATCCTAAATATTGGGTATTTCATAGCCTTATAAACAAGTGCTTGGAGCTGGAGGATTTTAGATGATAGTTGATGCTATGCTTACACTACAACAATTATTATACAATTTGTTAAAAAATTGCATTATTGCACTTGCAATTTCATTAATTCAATTGAAAGTGGATAAAAGTTTCAAATTTTGTATTGAGATTATTTGTTTACCTAGGTATATATCTTAACTATTTAGTTATTAGCATCATGTGTCATCTTGTGTCAAAATAGTCATTATTTTCTAAATGTTATATGCACTAAACTATTAGTCTCTACTTTAGCGAACGGAAAGGTATTGTTGTTTTGTTTAGAGTTAATTTCTTTCATTCTTCAAATCTATAAAATATTGCTTGTGAGATAACAGCGTTAATAGACTCATGTTCACAACCAAGACAAAAAGGACTAGTAGAAAATGTTTCATTAATGTAAACCCCTCCAAAAAACCATTATAATGTGTTTATAACTATATATTTTGTCTATGCCTTAGAGCCTAAGATTACTTTAAATCTCAAGGAACTTCCCCTTAGAGTTTAAATTGAAATTTTACCTACAAATTATTTCAATTTAAATTATTTTGAAATAGACAAATTAATATGTTTTTGATAAAGTAAGCAGCATTTACAAGGTGTTGTACCCTTTACACAAAGAGCCCTCAGGGCCTACCAGAAGCTAGTTCAAAATAGGACATGAACTAGAAAGAGAAAAGGGGGCCGATTCCTTTACAAACAGGAGCCACTAGGGCTCGACAGAACAGGCCAATACAGGCCACACGCAGAACAGAACCAAGACAACTAAAACAAAACAATAACAAAACACTCATGCAAATGACAAACTTTGATACCATATTGAAATAATACTTAACAACATTACAAAGCCTCAAAGGTGCAGGTTAAATAGGCTAACAAACAAAAGCATTTTATACAAGCAAACAAAAACTAAATTTCTGACAAAGTAATAATCAGCTCTCCTTTAGGTGCTTATTTAAACCACCAATGTGAAACTAGTACTATGAAGGGTGACATATTTAATTAACTAGGGGAAAGAATCTGGTAGTTGAACATTTTTAACTTCATGCTTCTCAAAATCTTATGTGGCAATTCAAATCACTTCCATTTTTTTTACAGCAGCTTATTTGGCAAGTCCTCTACTTATAATTAAGGTTTCATGGTCACGTCATCAAATATGATGCCACATCAGCATGTTTTTTTTTCAGGTGTCCACAATGACCCCAGGAAAAAATTAACCAATAGTTGTGCACTAAGTGATGTTCTATTGGTGCAATGATATGGCATCACATAACTTGTTGCTTTTAGATCCAAGGAATGCATTTCGTTCAATTATGCGGACTTATGATCATCAACACTAACAACTTTAAAGTTACAACTATTAGTGATATTATTAAAAATATTAGACATTAAATCAACAAATATTATCACAACAATTGAAACATGCCCATTTCCCCTAAGGACTAATATAAATATATCCAGCATCCACAAGTGTCAACTGAACTCTGCCCATCTAGTGATGTTCATTACGTCAATGTGCGGCTCATGGAACTAGCTATTCTCAGGGTTTGACCACAGCTATTCACATTGCCCGAGGCACCAAGGACTTAGTCATTTTTCAAACCATCTCTACTATAGAACGTGATTGTGGCTAGATACTATAACGCCTTATGATTGTGGTTTTTCATGAGAACCTGATCTTTTTTAATTCTCAATTTGTGTATTTTCTAGGCAGTCTTGGTTTTTCTGTTGTATCCAGATGGAACCTAGACTTCTGGAGTCACTTCCCAGCAGTTTTTTGCCTATGGGCTTATGTACTGTCCAATTAGCATTTTCTGTGATAATCTACTTTACCTATTTTGCCACTATCACAAAACAGAAAAGTAAAAACGGAAATATTCACTGCCTAAGATTGGACTTATTTATAACTTCCTAGTTTCGCTTGTATATAATTTACTGCAAACTTCCTAGTTTCGCTTGTATATAATTTACTGCAAGCCAATAATCAACGGAGGTAATATCATCAATTTTAAGTGTCAACTTTCTTATAAAATAGACCCAAATGAGAAATTAATTAAAATCCCAAATTCGCTTCAGTACAATTGCCATTAATATCTCAAACCAATTACAAATTTCTCAAAAATCCTCATCGATGGATTGACACAAATTAGTGGCAATGACCGAATCAACCTTAAAAATTTCCAAGAACTTTTAATCGATGGTACTATGAGGTTTGCCTTTTTAATTGGTAAATCTGGTATAACTCCAATTACAAGACAATAGTGCACACAAAAGGGGAAGGAGGCGAGGGAGATAGGGTGTAGTGCAGGGATGGGATATACGCTGATTTCCCAGGTAGGTGCAGGCTGTAAAATAATACTGACTTATCACCCATGTGCTTTTAAGGTACCCTCTGGGTTGTAGGCTACCTTAAAGCTGTGGGAATTTGAACTTGGTCCTCTTCTATAAGAGTGCCACCCATTAACAACTACACAACAGCCCTTTGGATGGTTCACATAAACAATGTTATTTCAGTCCAGTCATTAATGTATTTGGTGGCACTGTGCTCTTCCTGCCTCTCAAAATGACTTACTCTTTATTTCGCTTTTATCTTCTCCACTAGGTTTCATCCTTAGAGGATAGTTATATCATGAACAAGGAGTGTTGAAAATTTACCTTTTAAACATCATTATGACAATATTATTGTCTAAAGCTGATACCAATTATTGTGGTGACATGGTTCACTCAAGTTTTCTGTCATATTAAATTACAGGCGGTGATTGGCTATATTGAAATATAATCTCCACAAAGTGAATAAACCCTGTAAAATGCAGTGTTAAGGACCACAGAATCGTTGAGGTTGTGTTTGTAGTGCTCGGCTAAAATCTTGGTATTTAGAAAATAATCTCTGCAAGAAGAAATTCATAAAAAATACACCTGCTAGTATTAATTCATAATATGGGTTAAGAAGTTTCACTGTATATTCAGGGAATGTTATAAATTATTTCACATATACGATTGAAATAGGTAGGATCAAACCAAGGTGCATTATTTTCATCTTTCCTCTCTTGCATGCACACACCATGTACCATATATAATATATTGCCTTGGTCTAGTGACATGCTGCTATCTGGTATGAGCATCTCCTGGCAAACTAATTAAAAAAATTAAAAATGTCACAGAAACATTAGAACAATTTTAAAAACATGACGTTAAGCTCAGTTAATGTCAGCTAAAATTCGATCCATAATTGCTTGCAAATATAGTTTGAAGTTTGGACGAATATACCGACATCACGAGACAATGTGAGGGCAATGAGCTAGAAGTTAACATTTAACAAAAGAAAAAACAAAGTTACAAACAATATTCTGTTCCAACAAAGTCACAGCCATCCGTAGCCATTCCAAATAGGACACAAATATGGATAAAATTCAATTACACCATCAGAAGGATTCTAAACACTACCTGCCTCCAGAAAATATCAGTCTGAAAGACATGTCACAACATAATTAATGAATCAAAAGAATTTCTCTGTTCGGCAGTATTTCCACATAAAAGATGGGTATCTCTAAAGATGTCTTCAAATATGTTTATGGACATTTACTAGCTTTACTGACAGTTAACATGGCTCCAATTTCACTTGGAAAAATGTTATCCCAAAATCGGAACTTGGGGCAGCCAATTTTCAAATACATTGCACTGTCTTGGGCTTAGATTTGGAGATTCAAATCTTCTTCACTGAAAGATCCAACTAGACAATTTTGACAACAATCCAAGACCGGACCATTCTTTATTCACACGTGTTTTCATTGCCGATTCATCAAAATTATCATTGTCAACTGAGTGTTGTACTCTCACTTTTGAGATTTTATTGTAAGGATCTTGCACTGTTCTCTCATGGCTGTCAACTCAGACTCCTTCAAATCCAGAGAAGCTCTTAGTCTATCATTGGTTTTCAACAGATCACAAACTTCTGATTCCTTTTGTTTGTTTACACTCTCTAGATTTGCAACTTTAGCATGAGCCCTGTCCCAAAAGAAACATCAAATAAATAGACAAATTAATATAAAATTAGATCAAACCATTGAATATAATTTTAATACGATTCAAAATGTCTTGTAACAGGCAATTTAATGGTGAATAACCTAATTTACACAAAAAATATAAATTAGTCTCAACGCATTATATACCTTTTGATAACACATAAATCTTGAGTTAATATTGCACCTGACATAACATATTATTTCCTACTTTGTGATACACTATAAACTGTCGAGTATCTCTTCAACAATCAACTAATAAAAAATCTGCAAAAAGTCCTGATTAATCGTGATTTTTAAAAAATCGGCAGGCTAGACGATTTTAATGGTGAATAACATAATTTACACAAAAAATATAAATTAGTCTCGACGCATTATATACCTTTTGATAACACATAAATCTTGAGTTAATATTGCACCTGACATAACATATTATTTCCTACTTTGTGATACACTATAAACTGTCGAGTATCTCTTCAACAATCAACTAATAAAAAACCTGCAAAAAGTCCTGATTAATCATGATTTTTAAAAAATCGGCAGGCTAGACGATTTTTTCCCATTTAAAACTGCAAAATTGCCAAAAAGCGCGTTTAAAACCTGCAAAAAAGCGTGAATAAAGTCGCGTTGATTTTCACATGAAAAAGAAACATGAGACCATAGCTTGTTGCTTACTATTATGGTTTGATAGATTTTTTCCAAGCATCCATAGCTTGTTCGAAAGCACCTGTTTTAGGCTTTTAGCCATAGCAGCAAGGCAGTGAACTCTTTGAGGCATTTTTTCAAACAGTTCACTGCCTTGTCTATGCTATTGCTTACTATTATGCTTTGATAGATTATTTCCAAACATCCATAGCTTGTTCGAAAGCACCTGTTTTAGGCTTTTAGCCATAGCAGCAAGGCAGTGAAATGTTTGATAAAATGCTTTGGTAGACATGTATGAAAAATGTGGTAGCATAGACAAGGCAGTGAACTGTTTGAAAAAATGCCTCAAAGAAATGTGGTCTCATGGTGATGAAATGCCATGACAAGGCAGTGAACTGTTTGATAAAATGCTTTGGTAGACATGTATGAAAAATGTGGTAGCATAGACAAGGCAGTGAACTGTTTGAAAAAATGTCTCAAAGAAATGTGGTCTCATGGTGATGAAATGCCATGACAAGGCAGTGAACTGTTTAAAAAAATTTGCTTGTCATGGCATTCCATCACCATGAAACCACATTTCTTTGAGGCATTTTTCCAAACAGTTCACTGCTTTGTCTATGGCTTGTCATGGCATTCCATTACCATGAGACCACATTTTTTTGAGGTATTTTTTCAAACAGTTCATTGCCTTGTCTATGCTATTGCTTACTATTATGCTTTGATAGATTTTTTCCAAGCATCCATAGCTTGTTCGAAAGCACCTATTTTAGACCTTTAGCCATAGCAGCAAGGCAGTGAACTGTTTGATAAAATGCTTTGGTCTGTATGAAAAATGTGGTAGCATAGACAAGGCAGTGAACTGTTTGAAAAAATGCCTCAAAGAAATGTGGTCTCATGGTGATGGAATGCTATGACAATCAATTTTCCCCTGGAAAATTGATTGTTTCCATAATTCTATTCCAAATTTCACTACTGTGCTATTGCTTACTATTATGCTTTGATAGATTTTTTCCAAGCATCCATAGCTTGTTCGAAAACACCTATTTTAGGTTTTTAGCATAGCAGTAAGGCAGTGAATTGTTTGATAAAATGTTTTGGTAGACATGTATAAAAAATGTGGTAGCATATACAAGGCAGTGAACTGTTTGAAAAAATGCCTCAAAGAAATGTGGTCTCAAGGAATGCCATGACAAGCAAATGCAATTGGAAGCTGCTCCTAGTTATTAGTTATGCAATGTGAAGTAATTGCATAACTGCTTAGGTTGACTGTGTAAAAAACTATATTGTAATTGAAATTTTGTCATCTATCAGCATCTAGTTATTAGTTATGCAATGTGAAGTAATGCTTTGAGTTTGAAAGATGTGCAATGCAATGAATGTAATCAGCGATATGAATATAAACTACAAAAATCTATTTTTTACGATTCATTATTTAAATTCTTTATTTTATTTGCTCTATATATATCTATGCTATGGAAATGCCTTTCAATTTCAAAAAAATGGTTTTTATCTCTTGTTCTACAATATTTTACGTTATTTTTAAATCCAATTTTTTCCCAATTTTTTCAAAAAATCTTATACTTTTTGGTTTGCCAATTTTTTCCCCAAAATATTTTTGCTGCTATATTATAAAACCATTGACTCATTTGTAATTCTTGATCCAAGTTGTTTGCAAATTTTCGTATACAGATTTACAAGACTAAATTCAAGAATGAAAATTAGTAAAAGGCTGTGTCACTGGTTCAGGCCCTGGGCCTGCTGGTTTGGGTCTGGTCCAGCCTGGATAGAGGTCCAGGTCTGCTCTGAAAGTCTCGTCCCAAACCTGTGGGTCTGTCCAAGACAAACCTGGGAAAACCCACAGCAAATTTTGTCTTTCATGCCCAGCCAGTGAATTTGGCCATTTTTACAAAAAAAATCTTCTAGTTTGACTTTTGACTTTGACCAAAAACCCCACAACACCCCTGCTCCCCTAAAACATGGATTCCAAGACATTTTGAAAACAAAAACAAGTCATTTCTCTTATTGTGAATGCAAAACAAAAATATCATTCATCCTTGCTGAGCTTTCATTCTTGCTTGCCATTGCATAAATGAAGTTGAAGATTGATCGATGAACATTCCAAAGTGATTGATTTGTTATTCCTACACATTTGCAAGAACCCATTTGTTGCCAAAGAGTTTGTAGAGGAAGATTTCTGCAAAAGAGGTAGGTTTTTTCCAAGATTTTGGTTTTTGCTTCTACATTTTTTTTGACAAATGAACTCTTTTGTTTTCTTCTAAATTTTTTGTTTTCTTTTCATTCTTCTATGAATCTATAACACGTACTTAATTTTTTTAAATGAGTTAAGTTGTATATATATTTTTTTGTTTTCATTTGTTTCAATCCTTCAAATGTGTTATCTATTGAGCTTGTTGTTATAGGTAATACAATGGCAGCCAGTTCTAACTCCATGGTTGAACCTCGCTTCAAAATAGACCCAAATTCTCCCCTTTGGAAATATGTTGATATGGTACAGAAGCTTCTAGGTGGTTGGGGTTATGTTTGGATTTGTAGTGGATGTGATGTTAAATATTCAAGCTAATACAATCAAGTGAAAGGCCATTTGTGCCCCATCCCTAGGCTAGGTATCAAAGCTTGCCTCAAAAAAATGGTGTACCCATTCCAGAAGCATAAGTCGTGGCATATATTAATGAGCAAAAAAATGTAGATAAAGCAACAGGCCGCAAATCAAATGATCATTTATTAAAAAAGGATTTTGATATGAAACCCCCTCCACCGCCTTCTAATCTTCAACCTAGAGAAAGCCAACCATTTTATGCCACACTTGAAGAACAACCCATGGCCTTTACATGTAAGAGATCAAAGGGACCATTGGAAATGGCATTTCAAAATGAGTCTTGAGAGCTTGCCAATCAACACATAGCAAGATGTCTCTATGTAAATGGATTGGCTTTCAATGTTGTCCACTCACTATATTGGCATATAAACAGGGAAAGCAATTAATGAGGCTCTACAAGGATACAAGGATACAAGGACCCAAATTTTAAGAAAGTGTGTAGCATCTTATTGCAAAAATAAGTAGGTAGTCATTGAAGCCCATAAGGGATTCATGAGCTGAATTAAGGGTGTCCATCATTTCCAATGGATGGAAAAATGCAAGAAATCAACCATTGATCAATATTATTGCAGTGTTCACTAAAGAGGACAATGTTTTTTGGAGTAGTGGATTGTGAAAAGGAGGTGAAGGATGGTGCATTTATTGCTAACATTCCCATGATAGCCATTGAGGAGGTGGGGCCTCAAAACATTGTTCAAGTCATAACAAACAATGCCAAAAATTGTAGACCAGTTGGGTTATTTGTTGAGGAGTGTTATGCTATCCACTCCCTCAAACTTTTGTTACAAAAAATTGGCACCAAAATTGATTGGATCAAACAAGTGTATGTTGGAGCTAAAGAGATCCAAATGTTCATCACCAACCACCATATGTCACAAGGCATATTTAGAACATTCTTGAAATTGGAGCTATTGAAGGTAAATGAAGCAATAAGATTGATTTTAATAAATATGTTTCACTTTAGTAAAAAAAAATATTTAATTTTTGTAACTTTATTTTTTAATTTTGATTTCCAAATAGGTTGCTAAGATTTGGTTTCCCTCCAACATAGTTGTTTTCAGACAACTTGTGAAGGTTTGTGAAGCACTCTCTAACATGGTCATCAACTCAAATTGATTCATATGGAGTAAATCTAGCACTACAAGGGCAATAAATATTAAGATGACATTTGGTAGGATCGCATTAAATATCTCTTCAATTTCACCAAGCCCATATTGAGTATGATCCATTATATTGACATGGATAGGCCTTGTTTGGGAGAGAGATATGATGGTGTTGACTCGATTGGGAAGATGAAAGCCATCATAAATGCAAATGGAAAAAATCCTATAGAAACTTTCTTCAAACAACTATACAAAATTATTAAAGAGAGATGGAACAAAAAGACCACCCCTCTACATCTTGCTTTTGCATAAAGTCCCAAATATTAAACTGCTAAGCTCCTTTCTATGTCAACAAAATTGCCCCATTTAGAAATATTGAAGTCAACCAAGGGTACAATGCAACTTCATAGACTCTTCATTGATCACCACATGTGGGATGTAGTGAGGATTGAGTTCATGGATTCTGTATGCTCTAATGACTTTAGAATGAATTGATGCTCTTCATGAGAAGTATAAAATCAATGGCCATAGTTGGTGGTACTGCCATGGCCAATCACTCACACGCCTACAACCTCTTGCAACCAAAATTTTATCTCAAGTTTTATTAAAAAACTTTTAAATCTTTTAAGTTTCTTTTATATTTTTTTATCTTATAAATTTTAACTCTCTAATTTGTTTTAATAGGTTGCTAGTTCATCTACATTTGAGAGGTATCGGAGCACATACTCCATCTACTCAATAAACTGCAATCAACTACACTCAAAAAAGGCAAAGAACTTAGTGTATTCGCATTCAAACTTACATCTCCTTTCACACAAACAAAGTGGCTACCAAGAAGCGGAATATCAAGCTAGAGCATATTGACTTGGATGTTTCCACTTCCAACCTTTTTGCTTTTGATGTTGAAGATGAGCCAACTAGCGAGCAGTAGAGTGCCAATGCTAGTGTTATAGTGCCAACACCAGTGGCGTTGTTCGTAGTTTTTCAAAATTTACTAGTACCTACATTATCTAATGACTAATATAAGTGGTGATGATGAATTTTTGAAGACCCATATGATAATGCTTGATCAATGATGGTTAATTGTTGACACTTGACATTATTTTTTTTATTTCAAACATAATATAGATTATGACATTTGAATTTGACTAATTGACATTGTAGTATTTTTTATTTTATGGTGGTTTTGTTTATCATACAATATATGATGCTATATGTGGTATTATGAACTTAAAAATGCTACAAATGTGTATATATTTCTGATTTTTATATGTTTTTATATGGACAAATCCAAACTAAAAAAATTTGATTGAACTATTGTAATGTCCTGATTTCCGACTTGCCACGACGAAATCCAATATAATTAATTAATTTAACTATTTGATATTGTCTGGCAAAAAGTACATTTAAAAAAGGTAAATATTAAATGATTAGATTAAAGTGGTGTTATTAAGTGACAATAAGGAAATATTTAAAATGTCTTTTATAAAGTCACTTTATAATAAAAAACTTAATATGATTTGAGCGGGAAATTTCATATGGGGTTTAAAAAAATGATAAAAGGGGAAATGAGCTAATTTGTGCATCATGTTGGCTTATTATTCTATTTGGTATTTTGGAGGAGCTCTTTGGAGTCCCAAACCCTAGGTTGGAATTCATATATGTGAGCCATTTTCGGTAGTGAAACTATCTGCCCTAGCTGGATACAGGCAGAATCACACAAGTTTCGCATTTGCACATTAACGTTTGTTTGGATAATTTGTGGAGTCTTTCCAGGCAAGAAAAATTATCAGAGGTATTTGCAAGAGAAGATCTCATGTGATTTTTATTTTACAGCAGCAACCTTTCAGATCGTTCACTCACATCAGATTTATATTATCAGTATTATCATTGTGGTGGAGTTATCCAATGAGTCGTAGCTCTTAATCCCCATTGCAGGCTTCATTGTAAAAAGGACTCGATTTGCATTTAGTGAGTATTAAATCATATTCAGATTTATCTTATCTGTGATAGTATTTTGGTGGAGCTTTATTTATTCCAGGAGCCATGGGTCTAACACTAGCACAAACTTTTGTTTGGAGAAACAAAATCTGAACATATACCAGCAGTAGTTTTGTCATACTCTTGCAAGGTTGTTCATTCTATGGATACCAATGGCTGCAGATAAAGGAGCGCTGATATTGAAATGGTTCGAATATGTTTTATTTAACCATCTAATTCCCTTTAAAAGGGCGTTGTACACTTCTTAATGAATTGCAGCAATTAGAGAGGCCGCACTTGGTTGGGAGCTCAAGCAAGGTGGCGTGGCCCTATTGTATAATAAAGAGCTTAAGCAAGGTTGGGAGCTCAAGCAAGGTCACTTTATAATAAAGAGCTTAATATGATTTGAGCGGGAAATTTCAAATGGGGTTTTGAAAAATGATAAAAGAGGAAGCAAGCTCATTTGTGCATCATGTTGATAAAGAGCTTAATATGATTTGAACGGGAAATTTCAAAAGGGGTTTTGAAAAATGATAAAAGAGGAAGCGAGCTCATTTGTGCATCATGTTGGCTTATTATTCTATTTGGTATTTTGGAGAAGCTCTTCAGAGTCCCAAACCCTAGGTTGGAATTCCTATGGGTGAACCAATCTGGGTAGTGAAACTATCCGACCTAGCTGGATAGTGGAATCACACAAGGTTCGCATTTGCGCATTAACCTTTGTTTGGATAATTTGTGAAGTCTTGCCAGGCAAGATAAATTATCAGAGGTATTTGCAGGATAAAATCTCATGTGATATTTTTTTTACAACAGCAACCTTTCAGATCGTTCACTCATATCAGATTTATATTATCAGTAATATCATTGTGGCGGAGTTATCCCATAAGTCGTAGATCTTAATCCCCATTGCAGGCTTCATTGTAAAAAGGACTCGATTTGCATTTAGTGTGAGTATTAAATCATATTCAGATTTATCTTATCGACGATAGTATTTTGGTGGAGCTTTATTTATTCCAAGAGCCATGGGTCTAACACTAGCACAACCTTCCATTTGGAGAGCCAAAATATGAACATAGAATAAATATTTTACCAGCAGTAGTTCTACCATACTCTTGCTATCATTTAAGGTGGTTCGGTCTATGGATACCAATGGCCGCAAATAAAGGGGCACTAATATTGTAATGGTTCGAATATGCTTTTTTTTACCATCTAATTCCCTTGAAAAGAGCGTCATACGCTTCTTAATGAATCGCAGCAATTAGAGAGGCCGTACTTGGTTGGGAGCTCAAGCAAGGTGACGTCACCCTATTGTGGGGTCAAAAGGCAGTCAAACACCTTTATTCAGCCACCGTAATGTTTCCTAAGGGAATCACTATCCATTGAAGGAGTCAATTAAATTCGAGGAAACCGTACATCATTGGCTGGCTGCCGCACAAGCTAAAGTACAAGCAAATCTCAAAAAGAAAAGAATATAGCTTTCAGAAATTCATTCATTGGGTTTTCCGGTATATGTTTAAATTCCTAAGCACCATTGCATGTTAAATGTTTGGGTACAAATTGCAATATTATATCAAATTGTCAATGAGATTGTATTACCATAATGAGTGCTATTCATATCTTCCAAAGAATCACAAAATTATTTCATTTCAGTCTACCGCCAAGATGTTTGAAGAAATGTCAAGTATAACCGGAAAGGTGAAATTGGGATATTTTTGCATACAAAATTTGTTCAGGATTTTACAATGGTATCAGAGCTAAAGGTCCTGCAAACCTTTGGGAAATTTAGGAAATTGACTTTCAGTTGAAGCATGGCTACAAAAGATAGAAAATGATTGGCGAGATTGCTCTACAAAACAGGTAGTAAGCTCAGTATTCATTCTCAACCAAGTGATGATGCTTTGAACACACTTAAAAAGGTGGAATAATGTTTGATCCTTGTTGAACAACCACCTTCGGAATTGCTACAAATAGCTCTTGTTCCTGCAATGACTTTTTTGGGTCAACATAGGTGGTTGAGACATAGAAATGATGAGATTGGACTATTTGTTAATTCTTTTTTAAGCGAGATCATGAGAATTTTAGCACCTCAAGTTCCTTATAATGATGATACAATGAAAGAGGTAAGTCAATTAATGGTGGATAGATTCCAAGATCTTAATGATATCAAAAGTCCTCACTTTTCTAGAAGGATTGCAATACTTAAAAGTTAGAACACTTTGCAGATATCAGATTTAGTAACCTTATATTAGGTTTCGAATTGCATGATTTGATCCATAGCATGTTTCACCATTTCCTTGCTACAATCAGGGAAGAACATGATGATGATGTTATTGCAGCCATGCAAACTATTATGGTTATGTCTATTAATGAGGGTGATGCTATCTCACAATCCATTTTATCTATGCTATTGGTTGTTTTGAAGCAAGAACAAGTTACTACTTCAGCTGCTTATGAGTTGTTCAACAGTATGTACAAACAATGTGAGGGAAAGATAAAACCTTGTTTAATGAAGAGTAGGTGGAAGAAGAGGGGTTCAAATCAAAAGTGGTTGATGACAAGAATGCCTTACCTCATGATGGATGTTTGACAGAACCCCGGGATGACTCCTTAGAAGTGCATGCATCTATATATGTTGAGGATGTGTGCAATGAGATTGACAATACAGCAGCCTTTCACACACTTAGAGTTGTTATATGAGGCTGATAACACTAGTGCATATGATGGACATGTTGTTGGCAAATATGATGATGTTCTCCAATCAGCTAATGAAGATGATTCTACATCTTATCCTAGTGATCATGCTTATGATGATCCGAGTGTGTTAGCACCTAATCATGACGAAGAATTGGTGCTGGATAAATTTCCTTTTGATGTTGTTTTAACTCCTTGGGAGTTATGCATGAAGGATGACAAAGAGGAAGTTGATTTTGGGAAGAATGGTTGTGAATATAAATCAGAAAATTTGTATGAAAATGATAGGCCCCATGGGTTCCATAAATTAGCAAGGCAATTGAAGGTAAATGAAGACATGATTATTGTAGCCCTAACCCATTTTGATAATACTCATAAGATGATGGCAGATTATTGTTGGAGGGCTCCAGGGACACACAAGAACTTCGAAGGAGAACTACCTCTTGCAGACTTACAAGTACTCAAAGAAGCCTTGGTGGTAATGAAATCAAATTACCTACACCTACTTTCAGATAGAGATCATCTTCTCATGCTTCATGAGATATATTTTAATGCATTAAGAGGGAAAGAAGAGGAAGTTGATAAGCTTACCTATGAGTTTAAGGTTACAACAGATTTCTCGAAGAGCACTCAAATGGCCCTTCAAGAATCAGAAATTCAGGTTGATGAGCTTTGTTTGGAGTTGAGCTTGGCACATTCTTCATCATCTACGGCAAAAACTCAGTCATCTATGGAAGCCATAATGCATGCGGATGATAGTGGTACTGAAGATTTGAGGGAAGGGCCTCTTACGATGGTCAAGCATGAGGAGCACTCAGCTTTGCATGGACATGAGGAGAGGTATGATTTGGAAATTTTTGTTTGTACCCATAGTTTGCATCAAGGGGATCATGAGTCACCTCTTTTGGGGAGCCCATTGAAGACTCAAGTCATGGTTATGCACACCTTGTGGAGTTAATTATTTATATATTAATTCCAAGCTAAAATAAAAACAACCTCTTAAACCAACGATTAAGGAATAATGTTAATATTATTAAAAGTTTGCTTGGGCGTTGGTGTAGAGGAGAGTTGGTAGCACCCTGCCACCTTGGCCACCATTCTTGGCAAAAACGTCCAAGAAGAGAAGGCATGCGGACGTCCACCATTCTTGGGTCCAAGAAGAGAAGGCATGCGGACGTCTTTTGGGAAGAAAAGGAAAACATTCTTCCTTCTAGCATTCTTCGGATACCACATTCACTTTTTCTTCTTCATGGTTGAGGAAAATCGACTTTCACCAGGGGGTCGGACATTCTCAATTTGCTTCATCTTTCATTTTGTTTGGCTATCTCTCTTTTAATCTTTTCTACTCCTCTCTTTCAGACGTCCTTTTTGGTGTAGCATTTTTTGTCTAGATAACCTAGTTGTGCGCCATCTATCTTGCTTCTACCATTGTTACTTTGAATCGAAGGAAAGAAACATTCTCAGTTTTTGCGGAAGGCGTCTCTGTCACTCTTGACGGGTTTGGAAGAACTGAATTCTAGTAGCTACGTCCAAAACATTGGAAGAAGACGCCAAGGATCCTCGAACTGTTGAAATCACATTTCCAAGCACGTGAAGATGAGAATCTTTCTTTTGCACAATCGTTATTAATATTTGGTTCAATAACTCTAATTGAGGTTTCGCTTAGTACTGTAAATGCAAACATTTAGGTCTTGATCTATTAAAGATTGTTGAAATCGAATCTTGCTTTATCTCCTACCGTTCAGTTGAATGCTCTTTTCCTATTGGAATGACCTTGTCTTGTTGCCCGACTTGTACCGAATAGTTTTGCAAAATCTTTCTTCTTGTTCAATTCGAAGACAATATTCTCCTCTGCATTATGTCACCGACTTGGATAGGACTTTGCTCTCCTCACCTTGCGATCTGTTTGTGTTACAAAATTCTACCGAAATTATTCTGTCTTTTCCTCTATGAGGGACCCAAAGAATATCATACTTTGTTTCCTCTGGCCGAAACTAAAAGTTGAATGAATACTTCCTTTCCTCTACAATTTCTTGCTTGGCTAAGTCGAGTTTTTTCTCTCTCAACTTTGTTCTTTATAAATGAATAGTCTCTCTCTTTTTTGAGTTACTTTGATGGTTTGCCTTTGTCCAAGATCGTCAGGAACCTTTTTTTCAAATAAAACTTCATATTTCTCTCCTCTCAAAATAGAGATTAACAGTTTATTACTTCCGGTTGTGATAAGTCATAATCTTGAACCTCTCTTTGTCTAAACATTAAGTAATCAGCTTATCCTTAAATATGAAGAAATTGAACCCATGTTAAAGTAATATTAAACTTGAATCAAGAATTATCCATGTCAAGCAAGGGTGAGAGTGTTGATGGCACAAGAGTGTCGGTAATGAAAATGAAATCTTTGGCCAAGGTACGATGCTAGATTCAGCATCTGTCAGCTATCAAGTACCAGATATACCACTGATCAGAGTGACCTTTCTAGTTGGGAGGTACCCTTAGTAAGGTTCAATCAAGAGGTATAGGTCCTTGACACTAGGCTCAAAGGCATGATGATAAAATAATCCTTGTGAACACCCTCATAAAGGGACGGGTTTCTTCAATAGAAGAAACACAGGAGACCAGTAAGTCTTTGGATAGGCGGTAAAGCCCTTGATGATATTTCCTTTTCCCATGGTGACAGAGAGTCAAGCTCAAGTATTTCAGCTTCTTAATTGTATCTTCATGAAACCCTTCTCTCTCTTTATATTTCTGAAATGTTTTCTTAGTATGTAAATTATTTAGCTGTAATTAATGTTCTTGTATTTTGGAAGCAAAGAAAAGTTAGTTAAAGTTTATTTTTATTTTCAATTAAATGGAAATCAGTTAGTTGTTTCTTTCCAGCTGAAAATGTAAATTTAAAAGTTGTTGAGAAATTGAATCTTACGTATTTATTTAAAATTGTATTTATTTATCGTTCAAATTGCAAAGAAAACCCTAGCATGAAAACAAGTTAATTGCATTTCAGCTGAAAACCGATAGTTAGATTACTTTCTTTAACTGTAGATTTGATGGAGTATTACATATGGTCTATCATACGGAGATAAGCATGAGGGCAGAAGTATTCCAACCCTAACCCATTGGTTTCTATCTCATACATCGTGGATGAATGGCTTCCCTACCTTGCTGGTCAAGGAGTTTTCAGGGTATACCGTGAGGACAGGAGCTGTTTGGATGGATTGGACAGGTTGGTATCACTACTTCAGCGATGGAGGTTGGCTTGATGATAAGATACTATCATCATATGACATTGGAGGTACCTTTTGCACCATCATAGGTATGATTTTCAGTTGGCTTGGTCTTGTTCTGATTTATATCAGCTGCCTAGTAGGGATTGGTATGTTTTTCTATGCACCTATGATGGGCATCTTTCACATCCATAGGAAATCATTTAGAGTGGGACGGTTAGGTGATGATGGTGACACTATGAGAGACACCTATCTCTTCATTTTCAACGGATGTGATGGTGTGATGATTTGGGATCCAAGGTTTGATGTAATTGGTACACTACTCCATAGGGATCACAATGAGTTGCTTTACAACTCATGGCATGGTAATGATTGTATCAAAGTGGCACAGTGGAAGTCGACAGGTATAGGTAATTGTGGACTTTCAATTTGGTTGTGGGATCCGAGAATCTATATGATTGGTAGATTGCTTCGTATTATGATAGTGAATGGCAAAGTTGATGTGCTCAATCATATCAAATTGATACAACAAAGGTATGGTGGAGCGTTCTACAGGTTCATTGGGATCCTAGTATTTGGTCATGGTATGCAGATGTGGATTGCTTGGAAAAAAGCAATCTTCGGGAAGGGAGGACTATAAGGTCCCTGATTTTTGACTTGCCACCAAGAATCTAATATAATTAATTGATATTGTTTGGCAAAAAGTTCATTTAAAAAAGGTAATATTTTACACCAAAGGCGTATCCAATGTGAAGATGACCAACCTAAAATTACTAATCAATGGTTCACTATTTCCATTAGACCATGCAAGACAATCAAAGTGATCGTGGCTATTTTTCCTGCCAGTCTTTTTTCGAGCATTTCTTATTGAAAGAAAACTCAAAACTTCAAAGCATCAAAGTAGAGAGTTGTATGATTCAAACACTTTGTCCAAGATTGCTTCCTTCAACCGTCTAAACAAGCATGATTGGGATCCATCTTTACTGCAATATCCACTTTACTATGGATTTTTGCTACCTACCTTAGAGAAAGTGCAATTGATCGAGGCTCGATCTATCAACAGGGTTAGGGTTTAATTAAAACTCAAGCACAAACTCTGGGAAAGTTCTTTTGCAACCATGCCTTGCTCAGCAACCCTAAGCCAAACACAAACTCTTGTATAGCTCACAATCAAAGTAAGCAAGCCACTTCACCGCACAGAAAGCCCAACGTGGCAATATTAGTTCTACCTAATTTATGATGTGGTGATGCATAAATTGTTTATTAGGGATTCAAATAAACTTTGGAGACGCATAAGACCTCCAATTTCAGATGGCAATCCTTCGTTTAGACCCATTGAAGTTAGATGTCTATAAAAAAAATTAGGCTTGTTAAAGATAAAACAGTAGGTAAAGATAAAACAAAGTAGGAGAGGCAAAGTGAGTTACAGATATATCATTCAAGAACCGTCACAAGTAACCCCAACCCAACTTGAAGCGCAAGGATCTCCACCTTCCCATCTCAATTGAGACGAATTTCCCCATTGCAGTTGCAGCAAGGTCACTGTCAGCACTGGAATTCATACATACCAAGAATATTTTAAAAGCACTTCTTCTTAGCAGACAGTCACACACAAATCATTCTACTACACCTTACCATCTTTACCGTTTGTGACTCCACCAATCCCAAAACAGAGAGAAGCAATGATGAATATCAAGCAACGCTTGGGGGAATGCTCATATGACCAGCTAGCATGTTAGTCAAAAGCAACCAAAGTAAGTAGGAAAAGGGGAGGTCGCATTGATAAGGCCCATTACAAGTGCACATCGAAGGGCTACTACAATGGCAAGTCATGCCCTTTCAAACCTGCATGCACCTCCTATATTGTCCACTCTAATGTATACAACGGAGATTAGTGCCATTGGAACAGTGTACATGAGGCCAATAGTCTGGATGAGGATTAAGGTTGTGACCATTGTTGGATCAAGAAAATAATCTGCCAAGGGAGTCAATATCTCATACCACCACCATTCAAGATAGATGGCAAAACAACTAGGTAGAAGTTTGGACTCAGCTCCCTTGTTCTCCACGTTAGGCATATATGCAAAAGGTGGAAGCATTGACAGGGCACGCAAATTGTTTGGCAGAATACACTCATTGCAGGAAATGCACCTCCATAATCCTCTCCCCTCTTCCCTGTATCCTCATATTCAATATGCATGCAAAAATTTGAACATAGTCAAGGCACGTGGATGGTTTTGTTGTTTGCATGCAACCTTGGGAGTGTAGACAAGACATGTCAAATATTAGCAATATGTCAAAAGCACGAGTTTCTGTTGAGAAGCTTTTGGAAGGGCAATGGGTAGAGGACCATCTACATGAATTGAGAGGTTAGTTTTAAAGTAAAAGACTATTTTAACAATGTGCACAAATTGAACACTGACAACTATAGTATTTTAAGGAACAATTAAATCTAAACTTGAGAGTCAATTCATTGAAATAAGTATTTATTTTTATGTTCTATCCCTCCTCAAATCTGTAGGCATGCGGGGGACATATCCGGCTTGAATCTTTTGGATTAAAAATTGGGTGTACCTTGGGAAAGGACTAAAGAAAATAACCTATGCATTTTCCCTTGTCAACTGCCTATGATGGCAGCTTACCAAAACATTTTGTTTTTCTTTGCCTTGGCTTGTAATTCCTAGATATAGTACAATACTAGTTATGTTTTGCAAGGTGACAGATCACAAGTTTCACTTTCATGGTCGTGTTAAATATTCACATAAACACGAGTGCTCCAAATAGGTTTCAAACAAGGTGTGGCAATTATCCCAATTTTAACAAAGTTGCTACAAAATTAATTTAATAGCTACAAACTTCTATAGAAAACTATATTATTTTTAATACTATTTCCTTAGCTCTTGCATGGAACTCCTATTGGATGGCCTTGCTAACATCATAACATTTGACAGTTAAATCAATCAAAGTTGCCAAACATTTATACTACATGCTAATGACAGATCTAACAAGGAAAAGTTATGACAAAATAGCAATGCCAAACAAAATGGACCCATGCATGTAGATATTTATGGTAAAGTAGCTTGATTATTTTCCTAATTCATAGGTTTTGTTTCAATAGATTGGATCCTTCTAATGGATGCATATCACTTTTCTATTTAGACCTTCATTGCACAAATATACTCAAAAAATAGACATTTCTTCCAAATTGACCTTCCACACCTCTTCGGCATACCCATTGCACACCAAGGTGCGATTGCTAGTAAATTATTAGATTAAAGTGGTGTTACAAAGTGACGCCAAGTAAATATTTAAAAAGTTTTTTATAAAGTCACTTTATAATAAAGAGCTTAATATGATTTGAACGGGAAATTCCAAATAGGGTTTCGAAAAGTGAAAAGAGGAAGCAAGCTCATTTGTGCATCATGTTGGCTTATTATTCTATTTGGTATTTTGGAGGAGCTCTTTAGAGTCCCAAACCCTAGGTTGGAACTCCTACGGGTAAACCAATTTCAGTAGTGAAACTATCTGCCCTAGCTGGATACAGGTGGAATCACACAAGTTTCGCATTTGCACGTTAACGTTTGTTTGAAAAATTTGTGAAGTCTTGCCACGCAAGACAAATTATCAGAGGTATTTGCAGGAGAAGATCTCATGTGATATTTATTTTACAGCAGCAACCTTTCAGATCATTCACTCATATCAGATTTATATTATCAATAATATCATTGTAGTGGAGTTATCCAATGAGTTGTAGCTCTTAATCCCCATTGCAGGCTTCATTGTGGAAAGGACTCAATTTGCATTTAGTGTGAGTATTAAATCATATTCAGATTTATCTTATCAATGATAGCATTTTGGTGGAGCTTCATTTACTCATATCAGATTTATATTATCAATAATATCATTGTGGTGGAGTTATCCAATGAGTCGTAGCTCTTAATCCCCATTGCAGGCTTCATTGTGGAAAGGACTCAATTTGCATTTAGTGTGAGTATTAAATCATATTCAGATTTATCTTATCAATGATAGCATTTTGGTGGAGCTTCATTTATTCTAGGAGCCATGGGTCTAACACTAGCACAACCTTCCATTTGGAGAGGCAAAATATGAACATAGAATTAATATTTTACCAGCAGTAGTTCTACCATACTCTTGCTATCATTTAAGGTGGTTCATTCTATGGATACCAATGGGTGCAGATAAAGGGGCACTAATATTGTAATGGTTCGAAAATGTTTTATTTTTACCATCTAATTCCCTTTAAAAGAGCATTGTACACTTCTTAATGAATCACAGCAATTAGACAGGTCGTACTTAGTTGGGAGCTCAAGCAATGTGGCGTCGCCATATTAGGGGGTCAAAAGGTAGTCAAACACCTTTACTAAACCACTGTAATGTTTCCTAAGGGAACTGCTATGCATTGAAGGAGTCAATTAAATCGGACGAAGTCGTACATCATAGGCTGGTTGTCGTAGAAGCTAAATTTTGCACAATAAAATTTATTAACTGGAACATTAGGTCAACAATGAATATAATATTGTATTTATTACATTTATGTGCAAATCTCAAAAAGAAAAGAATATAACTTTCAGAAATTCATTCATTGGGTTTTCTGGTATATGTTTAAATTCCTAAGCACCATTGCATGTTAAATGTTTGGGTACAAATTGCAATATTATATCAAATTGTCAATGAGATTGTATTACCATATTCAGTGTTATTCATATCTTCCAAAGAAACACAAAATTATTTCATTTCAGTCTACAAGCAAAATCTTTAACAAAATGTCAAGTATAACCGAAAAGGTGAAATTGGGAAATTTTTGCATACAAATTTGGTTGGGATTTTACAGTGGTACCAGAGCTAAAGGTCCTGCTAGCCTTTGGGAAATTCAGGAAATTGACTTTCAGTTGAAGCATAGCTACAAAAGATAGAAAATGATTGGCGAGACTGCTCTACAAAACGGGTAGTAAGCTCAATATTCATTCCCAACCAAGGGATGATACTTTGAACACACTAAAAAAGGTGGAAGAATGTTCGATCCTTGTTGAGCAACCACC
Source organism: Sequoiadendron giganteum (assembly GCA_007115665.2). Lineage (NCBI taxonomy): Eukaryota > Viridiplantae > Streptophyta > Pinopsida > Cupressales > Cupressaceae > Sequoiadendron > Sequoiadendron giganteum. The sequence continues at coordinate 372,167,024 of CM021110.1, read as the reverse complement.
TTGAGAATTGCTACAAATAGCTCTTGTTCCTACAATGACTTCTTTGGGTCAACATAGGTGGTTGAGACATACAGATCATAGAAGCTGAAATCTGCAAAAAGTCCCAATTAATCGTGATTTTTAAAAAATCTGCAAGCTAGACGATTTTTTCCCATTTAAAACTGCAAAATTGCATAAAAAACGCATTTTAAACCTACAAAAGAACTCAAAGAAAATCGTGTTGATTTTCACGTGAAAAAAAAACGATGAGACCATAGCTTATTGCTTACTATTATGCTTTGATAGATTTTTTCCAAGCATCCATAGCTTGTTCGAAAGCACCTGTTTTAGGCTTTTAGCCATAGCAGCAAGGCAGTGAACTGTTTGATAAAATGCTTTCGTAGACATGTATGAAAAATGTGGCAGCATAGTGTATCAACATGAATTTGCACCCCTAACGTAAATTCCCTTTTGACCCTTAACACTTTAGAAAATCAAAAGCAGAGGCTTAATTCCACTTAAGCCCGCTACTTCCATTCCACTCGACGCCTGTTTTGTGTGTCGGTGGGGGCGTTTCTGTCGGGGACACCCGCGCGGCATGGAGACGTTTGCGCGATGCGCTTACATCCCTGGCAGATTCCTGCGCTTGGAGATTGCAGAGGCATTACATTTTTGATTGGGAGTCAAAGAGTAATGTCCCTCTTCAATTGGCCAACCCGAATATGGCCGTTTTTCACCCTTCTCTTCATAATCTTCACTCTTCCATCCTTAGCATTTTTGAAGCAGAAGTTTGAGAGAAGTTTGCAAGATCATTTGAGCATTTTCTCCACCATTTTGCATCCATTTCCAAGCTTTGCAGCAGCACCATTCACTCCATTGCAGCAATCCACTACTCTGTCACTCCAACAGGGCGAGTACAGGACAGACACTGTGGCAACAAAGGCTTGAGTCCCTCTCGTTCACTCCTCCACGAGCCTTGAGTGCTTTGGATGGAGGTGGTAAGCTCCTACCATCTCTCCTTTTGCTTTCGATTGAGTAAGCACGTACTGCTTGTTGTGTTTTGTGTTACGTAGCTTGTAGTTTCTTTCCTTTATCATCTATTTCTATTATTCCAAACTTGGCTGTCCGTGGAGGTGGAAACACCAAGACGGGGGTTTGACTGAGGCAGGCCCCTATACAGCCCTAACAATTTCTCCCTTTATTGTGTGCAGGTGGAGAGAACTTGGAGTGAGCTGGCGAAGAGAGCATTGTACAAGATCATCTTCGTCACCTCGGTGGTAATACATTTCCTTTATCGCATTCGTATCTGCATTTCTCTTTACTTAATCTCGTTTTATCATTTTAAACATCTCTAGACTAGGCTAGTAGTCTCTCCTTCTGAGTGTGATTTATGTCTTTTTGGTTCTCTAGTCGTACGGAGCCAGCACACCTGTGAGACGCCAGCGCATCGCGCTCTCGTCCTGGAACTGCGCTTTCATCCTCAGATAGAAAGTTGTCTAAGACACGAATCTAACTCTAAAGGCCGACTCACCTAGTTTCCTTCCAACACCCGGGATTGCAGAGTGATCGAAGGACGCGTAATCCTCATCATTCTCATCCTCGTCATCTTAACTATCCTTTAAATTGAGGTGGGTTAGGGCAGCCTTTCCGCTCTTGGCCTTTCGTGACCTAGGGCCTTGTAGTGGGTGGTCCCCCTCTCTCACACATAGACAAGGCAATGAACTGTTTGAAAAAATGCCTCAAATAAATGCGGTCTCATGGTGATGGAATGCCATGACAACCATCACCATGAGACCGCATTTCTTCGAGGCATTTTTTCAAACAGTTCACTGCCTTGTTTATGGCTTGTCATGGCTTTCCATCACCATGAGACCACATTTCTTTGAGGCATTTTTTCAAACGGTTCATTGCCTTGTCTATGCTATTGCTTACTATTATGCTTTGACAGATTTTTTCCAAGCATCCATAGCTTGTTCAAAAGCACCTGTTTTAGGCTTTTAGCCATAGCAGCAAGGCAGTGAACTGTTTGATAAAATACTTTGGTAGACATATATGAAAAATGTCATAGCATAGATAAGGCAATGAATTGTTTGAAAAAATGCCTCAAAGAAATGTGGTCTCATGGTGATGGCATTCCAAAACCATGAGACCACATTTCTTTGAGGCATTTTTTAAAACAGTTCACTACCTTGTCTATGCTATTGCTTACTATTAAGTATTATGCTTTGATAGATTTTTTCCAAGCATCCATAGCTTGTTCAAAAGCGCCTATTTCAGGCTTTTAGCCATAGCAGCAAGGCAGTGAACTGTTTTATAAAATCCTTTGGTAGACATGTATGTAAAAAATTTGTAACATAGACAAGGAAGTGAACTGTTTGAAAAAATGTCTCAAAGAAATGTGATCTCATGGAATGCCATGACAAGATAATGCAATTGGCAGCTTCTCCTAGTTATTAATTATGCGATGTGAAGTAATTGGATAATTGCTTATGTTGACTTTAAAAAACTATATTGTAATTGAAATTGTCATCTATCAACTGTTAGTTTTTCATGGTCAGATAATTCAAACTGAAAATAATCAGAAAATGCAACACATAAGACAATGAACACCACAAAATACCCTGGGAAAACCCTCCAACCCGAGGGAGAAAAACCCAGCCAATATATCTCATATATATTTTTTTTTAAATAAGAGCAGAATTTGCTTACAACTTAGGCACAATGTAATGCCTAATCAATAAAATGAATAGTAGCACCTCTCCTAGATGCAAAGACACAAATGACTATTCAATTCTCCTTAACTCGACCTGCTGCTACAGAATGGAGATCTTCTGCTACAGGAAATTTAATCTGCTGAAAGGTGTGAACTCCTTCTCTAGATGCGAATGAACTTGATGACAAATGAATAAGATGTGAGCTTCTATTTATACATATCAACATGAAGAATCACATCTCTTCAAGAGGAAGTCAGCCTTAAGAAAAACGTTTTTTTCCTTTATAAGAAAATTGTGTCTCTTAACAAGGTTGGCCCCATTTAAAAAATTTATTAATTATTCAATTAATAAAAATTGTGTTACTTATCAAGGTCGGCCTCCTTAAATAAATGAGCAATAATTAATCCTTAATTATATATACATACGAGGCGCCTCCTCATAACTCGAATTCTCATGTATATAAAAATTGAATAGCCTAAGGCTACATTCAATTTTGCTTCTGATAAATTGTGCACCTGGAAGTAGACTCCTACGGCTGCACGTATCATCAACATCAGCATCTACTTATTAGTTATGCAATGTGAAGTAATGCTTTGAGTTTGAAAGATGTGCAATGCGATGAATGTAATCAGCGATATGAATATAAATTACAAAAATCTATTTTCTACAATTCATTAGTTAAACTCTTTATTTCATTTGCTCTCTATATCTCTATGCTATGGAAATGCCTTTCAATTTTTAAAAAAAAATTGTTTCTATCTCTTGTTCTACAATTTTTTACCTTTTTTTTAATCCTATTTTTTCAAGATTTTTTCCCGATTTTTTCAAAAAATCTTATACTTTTCGTTTGCCGATATTTTCCCCAAAAGATTTTTGCTGCTATGATACAGACTGTTGGTTACTTCTTGTTTAAGCGAGATCATGAGAATTTTAGCACCTCAAGTTCCTTATGATGATGATACAATGAAAGAGATAAATCAATTAATGGTGGATAGTTTCCAAGATTTTGATGATATCAAGAGTCCTCACTTTTCTACAAGGATTGCAATACTTAAAAGTTAAAACACTTGCAGATATCAGATTTAGTAACCTTATATTAGGTTTCGAATTGCATGATTTGATCCATAGCATGTTTCACCATTTCCTTGCTATAATCAGGGAAGAACATCATGATGATGTTATTGCAGCCATGCAAACTATTATGGTTATGTCGATTGATGAGGGTAATGCTATCTCACAACCCATTTTATCAATGCTATTGGTTGTATTGAAGCAAGAACAAGTTACTACTTCAGCTGCTTATGAGTTGGTCAACAGTATATGTACAAACAATGTGAGGGAAAGCTAAAACCTTACTTGTTTATTGAAGGACGGGTGGAAGAAGAGGGGTTCAAATCAGAAGTGGTTGATGACAAGAATGCCTTACCTCGTGATGGATGTTTGACAAAACCCCCCGATGACTCCTTAGAAGTGCATGCATCTATACATGTTGAGGATGTGTGCAATGAGATTGACAAAACAGCAGCCTTTAATACACACTTAGAGCTGTTAAATGAGGTTGATAACACTAGTGCATATGATGAACGTGTTGCTGGCATATATGATGATGTTCTCCAATCAGCTAATGATGATGATTCTACATCTTATCCTAGTGATCAAGCTTATGATGATCCAGGTGTTTTAGAACCTAATCATGATGAAGAATTGGTGTTGGATAAATTTCCTTTTGATGATATTTTAACTCCTCAAGAGTTATGCATGAAGGATGACAAAGAGGAAGCTGATTTTGGGAAGCATGGTTGTGAATATAAATCAGAAAATTTGTATGACGATGATAGGCTGCATGAATCCCATCAATTAGCAAGGCAATTGAAGGTAAATGAAGACATGACTATTGCAGCCCTAGCCCATTTTGATAATACTCATGAGTTGTCGGCAGATTATTGTCGGAGGGCTCTAGGGACACACAAAAACTTCGAAGGAGAACTATCTCTTGCAGACTTACAGGTACTCAAAGAAACCTTGGTGGTAATGAAATCAAATTACCTGCACCTACTTTAAGATAGAGATCATCTTCTCATGCTTCATGAGATATATTTTGATGCATTAAGAGGGAAAGAAGAGGAAGTCGATAAGATTACCTATGAGCTTAAGCCTACCACGGATTCCTTGAAGAGCACTCAAATGGTCCTTCAAGAATCAGAAATTCAGGTTGATGAGCTTTGTTTGGAGTTAAGCTTGGCACATTCTTCGTCATCCACAGCAGAAACACAGTCATCTATGGCAGCCATAACGCATGAGGATGATAGTGGTACTCAAGATTTGAGGGAAGGGCCTCTTATGATGGTCAAGCACAAGGAGCACTCAGCTTTGCGTGGACATGAGGAGAGGAAAGATTTAGAAATTTTTTATTGTACCCATAGTTTGTATCAGGGGGATCATGAGTCACCTCTTTTGGGGAGCCCATTGAAGGCTCAAGTCATGGTTATGGATGAGATAGTTGAGCAAATACCTTGTGGACCAACTAACAGTGATAAGCATGCATGTGTTGATGGAGATATTTGTGATTTAGATCTGATTGACCATTCAGCCATCCTTGAGAAGCTTGAGGAGTCTACTTGTGTTGAAGATTCCTTGGTGGAGTATGAGGCCACCCAAATTTCAAAACTGGTGACACGTGTCCTGGAGACATTTGATGGTGATTGGTATGTACTTGCAGGTGTAGAGTCTTAGCTGGTCTACGATCCAAGATATGAAGATGATGTCATAGAGGTACTTGATTTTGAGAGGTATATGCTTGAGTTTCAAATGGACTATGGTCTATGGTACAGAGATAAGCATGAGGGCAGAAGTATTCCAGCCCTAACCTATTGGTTTCTATCTTATACATCATGGGCAAATGGCTGTCCTACCTTGCTGGTCCGGGAGTTTTCAGGATATACCATGAGGACAGCAGCTATTTGGATGGAGTGGACAGGTTGGGATCACTACTTCAGCGTTGGAGGTTGGCCTAATGATGAGATACTATCATTATATGACATTAGAGGTACCTTTCGCACCATCATAGGTATGATTTTCAGTTAGCTTGGTCCTATTCTAATTTATATCAGCTGCCTAGTAGGGGTTGGTATGTTTTTCTATGCACCTATAATGGGCATCTTTCACATCCATAGGAAATCATTTAGAGTGGGATGGTTAGGTGATGATGGTGACACAATGAGAGACATCTATCTCTTCATTTTCAGTGGGTGTGATGGTGTGATGATTTGGGATCCAAGGTTTGGTGTAATTGGTACACTACTCCACAAGGATCACAATGAGTTGTTTCACAACCCATCGCATGGTAATGATTGTATCAGAGGGGCACAGCAGAAGTCAGCAAGTATAGGGAATGGTGTACTTTCAATTTGGTTGTAGGATCAGAGAATATATATGATTCGTAGATTGCTTCATATTATGATAGTGAATGGCAAAGTTGATGTGCTCAGTCGTATCAAGTTGATATAGCAAAGGTATGGTGGAGCATTCTACAAGTTTATTAGGATCCTAGTATTTGGCCATGGTATACAGTTGTGGATTGCTTGGGGGAGCACAATCTCCGAGAAGGGAGGATTGTAATGTCCCTGATTTCCGACTCTCCACTAGGAATCTAATATAATTAATTAATTTAATTATTTGATATTGCCTGGCAAAAAGTACATTTAAAAAAGGTTATATTAAATAATTAGATTCAAGTGATGTTATAAAGTGACGCTAAGGAAATATTTATAAGGTATTTTATAAAATCACTTTATAATAAAGAGCTTAATATGATTTGAGCGGGAAATTTCAAATGGGGTTTCAAAAAGTGGTATAAGGGGAAGTGAGCTCATTTGTGCATCATGTTGGCTTATTATTTTATTTGGTATTTTGGCGGAGCTCTTCTAAGTCTAAAACCCTAGGTTGGAATTCCTACGGGTGAACCAATTTCAGTAGTGAAACTATCTGCCCTAGCTGGATACACGCAGAATCACATAGGTTGCGCATTTGCACGTTAACGTTTGTTTGGATAATTTGTGAAGTCTTGCCAGGCAAGACAAATTATCAGAGGTATTTGCAGGAGAAGATCTCATGTGATCTTTATTTTACAGCAGCAGCCTTTCAGATTGTTCACTCATATCAAAGTTATATTATCAGTAATATCATTGTGGTAAAGTTATCCGATGAGTCGTAGCTCTTAATCCCCATTGCAGGCTTCATTGTGAAAAGGACTTGATTTGCATTTAGTGTGAGTACTAAATCATATTCAGATTTATCTTATCGGTGATAGTATTTTGGTGGAGCTTTATTTATTGCAGGAGACGTGGGTCTAACACTAGCACAGAATTCCATTTGGAGAGGCAAAATCTGAACATAGAATAAATATTTTACCAGCAGTAGTTTTGCCATACTCATGCTATCATTTAAGGTGGTCCATTCTATGGATACCAATGGCTGCAGATAAAGGGGTGCTAATGTTGTAATGGTTCGAATATGTTTTTTCTTACTATCTAATTCCCTTTAAAAGAGAGCCATACACATCTTAATGAATCGCAGCAATTAGAGAGGTCACACATAGTTGCAAGCTCAAGCAAGGTGACGTGACCATATTGTGGCATCATAAGGCAGTCAAACACCTATATTCAGCCACCGTTATGTTTCCTAGGGGAATCACTATGCATTGAAGGAGTCAATTAAATTGGTGGAAGCCATATATCATAGGCTGGCTGCCGTACAAGCTAAAGTCTGCACAATAAAATTTATTAACTGGAGCATCAGGTCAGCATTGAATATAATATTGTATTTATTATATTTCTGTACAAATCTCAGAAAGAAAAGAATATAACTTTCAGAAATTCATTGTATTGGGTTTTCCGGTATTTGGTTAAATTCCTGAGCACCAACACATGTTATATGTTTGGGTACAAATTGCTATATTATATCAAATTGTCAATGAGATTGTATTACCATATTGAGTGCTTTTCATGTCTTCCAAAGGAACATAAAATTATTTCAGTTAGTCTACAGGAAAAATGTTTGGCAAAATGTCAAGTATAACTGGAAAGGTAAAATCGGGAAATTTTTGCATACAAAATTATGGTCAACATTATGTGGCAAACTGGCTATGCATGCCTGCTGAAATTGCCCTTTTAGAGTTTTTTTTCTCTTCAGTACCTTTTTCATGTATTGCCTTAATATATGTTGTGGGGTGCAGTAACAAAATAGGGTATGCAGTCCTAAGTCTAAAGATGAAGCAGAGTAGAGGGAGAGATCAGAAGTGGAATACCCAGATTGACAGTGATAACAGAAATATTTATGTTGTTTTCGCTCCATATCTTTGACATCCTACAATATTGATCATTATCAAGTTGGAATTCATGCTTGTCAGCTTTCTATTCATGGTTTCCCATTTATTGCTTAGTTTCATGCACATCTAGATGCATGACATGGGGAACATCATAAAAGAAAAGAAAAAATCTTAACCTGGTTCGCATGGAGTCCTCTAGGGCTTAACCTTGTTCGCATAGAGTCCTCTAGGGGAGTCTTTCACAATGCACATGGAGCAGCAAAGGAAGATGAGATATAACAGGATTTACCAGCATGAAAAGGCATAAGAATTGTCTAAAGGAACACCAAGTACTGGTTGCATAATCCATTTGAATGGAGCATGAATGCCTGGAGGGGTTGGTTATTCTCACTCTAAAATTCTCAATATACTTCATTGTATTGATTTACCAGCCAAACTGGAAGCTGTGTTTGGAATAGGCCAGTGCTAATCACTAGGAATGTAAACAATAAAACCACAATGTCACTGACTAGTTCAGAAGCAGATTGCAGAAGACTGAATAAATGCATCCCACTCATCCTTATTACACAATGTCACTATCATTTCCCCCAGGAGTGAACAACTTGAAGGTTACTGAAACACCAGATCATAAGGATTGTAGCAGAAGGGAGGCCATGGCCTTCTTGGAAACTTATCCCTCCCCTCTCCACACCTCCAACTTCTTTAAGATCGGTGGTTTACCAAAACTAGCCAGCCTCATGCAAGATGAGCTACATCCATACTTACACTACCATGGGTAACAAGCAATCTCCAAATCCACTTTCCCACTAAAACAGAGACAAACATTCACTGTCCATATTGAAGAAGTGGAAACCAGGCCATGTACACTGAAAGACAAGGCTCTGATCTGTGTTAGCATTCTAATTTGTCCCTTTCAAGACAAAATAAAACATAATAGCATGTAAGGTAAAACCTTTCTTCGAATTAGAAGGGGAAGCTTCCTTGTAACAAGAACTAATGCCTAGAATTCTTAAATAATATTTTGTTTCAGTATGCAATACAACCAAACACCATCTTTTTGTTGTCAAGCGAGGTCACAAGGCTTACCAGCATTTTTACACATGGACAAGAGATCTATCTTTTGACTGACACAAACAACCTAATCTATGACAGCTAACACATGCTTAGTCTTTCTAGCTAAGCAAAGACCCACAAAAATGAGTACAACAGAAGAATTGAATTGGATAGAAAATAATAGACAAGACCCAATAAATTGAATTACAAAAATTGCACTAAGCTACAAACCCCACCTTAATGAAAATTGCAATACAAAGCCCTCGACAATCAGTAAATTCTATTCAATATATTAAATCAACACACAAGATAACACAAAAACTTTGAACAATAGTCTCAGCCACAACTAGACACAAAATTACCATCGCCCAAAATCGAAGTGCCAATCGCACTTGTTTATAAACTTTAGAACTAAGTTGCCGAATCGGATACATGTACAGGTACGTGGGTACGGCAAAAAAAATTTTGGGAGGGTGGGTACGTTTGGGTACATCCGTACAAAAAACATATAAAAAATCATAGATATATACATATTTGCAGCAGTAAAAACAAGAATTAAATATTTAGCTATTAAATAATAATTATATTAATATAATATTTTATTATTTAATATTTACATCTATTATATTAATTATTAATTTAACAATTTATTAATATATTAATATAAAATTTAAATTAAACAACAAAATAATAAAATTAAAAATGTTAATAATTAAAATTAAAATTGTTTATATACATAATATAATTTAATAAATTAATTATTAATATTAATAAAATTATAACTTATATTATTATGTTAAGTAATACTGTAATAATAATTTTAATTTATATTACAATAATAAATATTAATAATCATTATACAATATTAAATATTAAATAATATTATAAATATAAATTTATAAAACAATTTATAATAATAAACATATTAACGAAAGTTAATGTTTTTAAAGTTTGGAAGAAAAAACACAGAAGTGAACAATGGCGGAAGGCACGAATAAATGTGTAGCTATGAGGGTGCGAATAGTGAGAGCGCGAACAGAGAAGGCATGAACAGAGAGGGCGCAGACAAATTGATGCCTACAACTTGTGCTTTTCCTTCGAATCTGCAAAAACATTTCAAACTTCCTTTGTATCTGTAGAAACCCGTGAATTTAGAATGGAGTCAAATATGCCATGACCTAAAAAACATCGGGATTCGTCCAGCAAAATGAAAAACGTTTCAGGCTTAAAACTTCTGAACCCTATCCGATTCCAAAGGGTATTTGACACGTATCCGATTCAGATACGTACCGTACCCGGAATCGGCCTTCAAACCCCACGATTCGGTAACTTAGCTTTAGAAGTACGGATCCTAAGATCAATGGAAACTATTTCAATCTATGGCATCCTAATGGTGCTCAAGGCATATTTCATGGCTGTTTTCTCAACCAAACTGGAGAAAGATTCAATATTTCAAGAAGCCTAGTTCCTTAGCAAATCGGGCCTCTTCATGAAGCACTAGTCTCTTGGTTTCAACTCCACAAATGAGCTCCCAACAACAATCCCTATCTAAACCAGGATTTTTTTGCTTCCAAGAAAATGTCGGGTTGAAGAATCATTAGAGCATATCAAGGATGCTCTGGTGAGATTTGTGGTTGCATCCCAGATGACCCTCTAGTCTAGGGTCCTCCACTATGTATAAATTTGTGTTCACGTCGATCTAGAGAAGCCTCTCATAAAATAAATATCGGTTGACCTTGGAAGAGTTAAATCGTAATAACAGGTTGTCTAGAAAACATCTCATTCCATTGTCATATGTTTGAACAAAGTACTTGTTAGAGTTTCTTAGATCAGATTAGACAATAAAGTACTCAATAGAATTGCAACACATAAGACAATGAACACAACAAGATACCCTGGGAAAACCCTCCTCTTGAGGGAGAAAAACCCAGCAAATGATTCTCTTAATATGATAACACAATAGCAGAAATCTGCTTAGAACTCAAGCCCAACAATGGCCAATGCTTGATAATATATTCGCCCTCCTTCTAAGTATGCAAGATACAAATGACTGTCTTCTTCTTGAAATCGGACTGCTGCTCTTGAAGTGCGAATTCTGCTCTTGATAAACATATGCGAACTTGCTTGAATTGAATTGCCTTTACAATGATAATGACCTTTCATTTATACAACATAGGCGCCTCTTCATTTAGGTCGGCCTTTCTTGAAAAAACATAATAAATGATAAAAAAATAATATAACTTGAAGTCGGCTCAAGTTGAGACAAGGATAGGTGAGTTATAAGGGTCAGCCCTTAGCAAGTATATTGTATGATATAAATTAAATAGCCTAGAGGCTATACATTTAATTTATTCTTTTCTTCTTGGGAAGTGCAGACCGAAGCTGCTCAATAACATCAACAGTACTCACCAGCTCACTTTTGCCCTCTTCACCTCTTGCCACCCAATAGCAAGTTAATGACAACATGAGAAACAGAGTCACCACCAAGACCAACCAAAGATAAAACCTAATGGCTACCACAAACACCCTCAAGGACTATGACTAACTTAGCAACTGGATCTTCCCTTTCACTCCTCTCTATTTGGGAGTACAGATGAAGACTTACATTAGTCCATATCCAATGAAGTTATGAACACACGCATGAATCAGATTTGGTTATGGCCACCACTAATCCAAATCAACAAGAATATCTATCACCCATCACATCCTCGACCTAATCCTAATCAGCTAGAAAAACAAAGCTAACAATGTTAGGATTTGGTGTTGCACACCATTGCATAAAATGTTATATTATAATGTTGTAATTAAATAATTATTTAGTTGTGGTGCATCTAGGAGGTGTTTAGCCACACTAGGTAATTATTTGAGGCCACTTGTAAGTTGTATTGTAACATTGGGTTATTGTTTTATGTGTGGGAGACAAGATATTAATTTAATATTTGGGGAAACTATTTAATAATGTGAAAACTTAGTACCTGATATTAAATGAGGGGTCAATGGTTTTGTGACACGTGGTTTTATCTTACCCCTTGGTTGTATTTGTGTGAGCTTGTGCCTATAAAGCAAACACATGTTTAGTTGTTAAAGTTGGCTGGATGAATGGGTTGTCATTATTGAGTCTTTTTGAGGATTGGATATGTGAAGCATGGCATGGGATGTGTGGATTCATGCTTGAACACATGGAGATGCATTGGAGAGGCTTTATGTTTAAAAAGTATTCACGGTAACTCTGTAAGTGCATGTATTGTTTTATTGTTGAATGATAGATGGAGTATGGATGCTTTTGGAGGCTGTGTTTTTCCCTCTTAAGGTTTTTCCCAAGGTATATCTTGTGTTATCTTGTCACTTGTCTATTTTGATCTATGCATTATGGTTATTTTGTAATCTTGTATGCATACTTTTCTCTCATGTGGTTATGTAGGAAATGGATTAAAAAAATTGGGTATCGATGCATTATTTCTTAACACGTGGTATCAGAGCTTTCATGGTTATATGAGGTGCGAGCTCCCAGGTTTTGTTATAACCAATGTTCCATGAGGACGCATCCCCCCCAAAAAACTCTGTGTTTCCTAGATGTCCTCATCTCGGAGACTTGGGGACTTGGGGGGAACGTCCCCCCATAAGCCCACCGCCAGCACCACCATCCCACCACCAACGTCGCTGTCTCCAAGACGCCACTAGGACTTCGAGGACGTTGGGGTGTCCTCAACACATCTAAGGGACTCCTAGTTGTCTCCAAGATGTATAATTCTTATACTTATACATCTTTTTATAACTATTTTTTCAAGTATTATATGTATTTCAGCGCCCTGCTACTATCCCTCCGCCGAACCCCTGTCATACCCCGCCGTCCCCAAACTTAGGCCCTTGGTCCCCCTGTCCCCGAAACTCGTCCCCCTATCAAGAAACTCCATGGAACTATGGTTATAACCCTTGTTTGAGTAGATTTGGTGCAAAATTGAATCCATGGATATGCAAGATAGATCTGGGGCATTAAAAGATATAGTACACATGTGCAGGTGTTGTTTTACAAATTTAGGCTTTTGGTTTGTAAATTTGTTGGGTTTATTGCAAATCTGGGGTTTGAAAAACTTGGGTCAAAATGGTTTCTTGGATTGTGCTTTCATATGAGGGTTTTGTAGAGGAAATTTCACATATGGCCTCTTGAGACAAAACGGACCTCACCATTGGATCCAAGATGGTCGAGAAACGAAAAAATGATATAAAATTTGCCTTATTTTGGCCACTATCAAAAAATGCAAAAAAAATTACCTCATAGCCCTACCCCTATGGTTGTACGAGTCGACTGCAAGGTTGCAGAAAAATAAATAATAATAATAATAAATCGACCCTTATAAATTTAAAACCCTACGCAAAAAAATCATTGAAAAATTCAAAAATTAAAAATAAAAAAATAAATTAAATGCGGGGTGCTCCTTCAAGGTGTTGATTGCTGCAAAGCAGAAGAATATGTCGATAACTTGCTTATCCATTATCCCTTTTTGTCTTTTGTGTGGTATTAATTGCTGAACATAATGAGGCTTGCTTGGGTAATACCTGGCTCAGTTTGAAAGTTACTTTATAGTTCACCAAGAGGGTCTGAAAATCTGTGATACTTTGGAATATTGCTCTAAAATGTACCCTGTGCAAGAGGAACTCCAAAATTTTCAGGAACAAAGAAGCATCAGAAGATTGCTGCTGAAACAGGATTTTTACTTCTATAAAAGAATATGCTCGACCTTTGTTAGAAAAGGTAAAAAAATCTTATCCTTCTTTGATCAAATGATTTTAAGAAATTGGGTGGTGTATGGTTGCTGCTCCTGTTCAAGGGATACGAGGAGAATAAATGGTACCAATGAAGGAGGGAAAATTAAGGAAAGCATGGGTGGAGGAGATGAGAAATGGATTCTGCCACTAGAAGGATTAGTAAAATTGAATTGTGATGGAAATTCTAAAGGTAATTCAGGTTTGGCTAGAGAAGTTTTTATAATTAGAGACTCTAGAGGAAGCATTACTTGAGGGGGTTTGTTATTCTTTGGGTATAAATGTAATAATGAAGCAGAATGGCAAGCTATACTTGCATGTTTGGTTGCAGCCATGTCCTCAAATATTAAAAAATTGATAATTGGGGGTCTCTTTGTTAGCAATTTATGCTTTAGAAAAGGGTTAACACCTAATTGGAAGTTTAATCAATTTGTTGAACAGGTGACAGGGTTAAAAGATAATTATGCAGAATATAGTTTTCAACATTGCAGGCATCATTTGAATGTAGCAGCTGATTACCTAGAAAACATGGGTATTGAGCAAGAGCCTATAACTACAATGTATATTCATGTCTCCAATTCCTGGAAAGACTTAGATCGCTACCTTTGTTTTCAGCTGCCATGATTATTGTATGGTTACTCTAAGGGAAGCACTATAACCATAATCGATATTTTTATTTTTTTGTCCCCTTATCATTTTTCCTTGGAAGGGGCTCAATATGGCAACGATGGCTTTCAGTCTGCATTTATTAAGGTGGATCTTAAGGGAAGATATTATACATTCTTGCCCTTCCTTCAGTCTATAGAGGATTGGTAGTTTTATCAGCACTTTAGAATCAAGGTGTTATATGGTGGAGTGTGGGCAGACATGTTCTTAAGTGGCCACGCGTAGCAAGTTTTTATTCCTTGGTGGTTTGGTATTATGGTTTGCCAGCTAAGTTTTATGTGGTGCCTATCATTTGCACATTTGTTCTAGGTTTATGTAGGTGGTGGCATTGTGGTTTTGATGGCGAGCATGGTGGGCAGGAGGAGCTCGAGCAAGAGGAAGGACAAAATGCTTCATCGCTCTGCTTCTGATAGAAGGCTTATCCATATATTTTCCTACAATTCCTTAGCAACCCTACAGTTTGTTAAAAGGGTGTTAGGCAAGATGTGACTTGCGGCAGGAAATCAGTTGAAGGCAGCAATAAAAGGGGATTATCCATGTATGTTCCTGAAGCAGATCAGGCTGTGTCCACTGAAGCTCTCTCTCCTGTCACAGTTTGGAGATATGGAGGCAGCTCTGCCAAAAGAAGGGCTTGGGCTTTCTAAAATATGGCAGTAAGAAGATTGAAAAGGGATGAATCAGTGAATTCTCCAGCACCCACGGATTGTTGACAGGCTGAGTTGGATGATAAGTGCAGATAACTTGGAGTTCTGCAGGTGTACTGTTATAATATCAGCAAGGTCTTAGCTGGGTTGCATGTCACTTGCAAGCAGGGATATGTGGAGGTGGGAAATGACTTTTCAGTTGCTGTTTTTCTGTGGATGATCACTACATCATGCTCACCATCACAAGGATCATGGCTTTGGCATTCTGTTTCCCACTCTCACAGGCGCAATGCAGGATAAGATGGATACAACTGAAGCGTCCAGTTCAACAGGATGGGTGTGGTGGTATATGGTGGCGAGTGGCAATGCAGTTGAAGAAATTAATGTTGTGTTTAAAGTTTGGTGTTCTTAGTATGTTATGTTATTAGTGCTTGGTAAATGTTGGTCTCCTTTTGCTGTGAAGTATGGCTGTAAGGCAGCTATAGTTTGGATCTATATGGTTTTTTTGACAACCTTTAAAGTTGCATCTCGTAAGTTTCTTGAGTTTATATTGTGAGACAATGTCATGTAATTATGCTTTGGTTTAAAGGGTGGGGTCCCAAAAGAACCCCAACTAATCGATCTTAAAAGAGGATATCCATGAACAATATCTAAATCTTCTATAACTATAGCAATGAAAAAACATGTTTGCTCATAGTGAGCTTCAAATCTTCAATACTTGAACCTTCTGACCATCTGTTTGGGTTTCCTCAATATTGTTTTCTTTAACTTGTAGAAGTTAAACCAAGTCCATCTTTATGAAGACATATGATTATACCTACAATTTGGATTCACGGAAACATGGACCTCATCCTTTTGAATCCATTCATGAAAATGTAATATTGAATCTTTGTTCTTTGGAGCTAATAAGCCGCTTCAAGTTGTATCCCCCCATTCTTCATCATTGTAACTTTGTTCTTTTCTTTTTCACCTTCCTCATCCTCCCATTCATAATTATTTTCTTCTCTCCCATATGGTTGAGAAAACATGTTCCATTCCTTCCCAGGAGAATTCCTTTTTCCTTTTATCCAAAGGCACAATTTCAATTGTTCACTTCACCGTCCAATTTAGGCTAAAATTAAAATTGTTAAGATTCATATTGAAAATATATCTTTTTAAATTGGAGACACCACTCTCTAGCATTAACATTACACATTGCTTCAAAATTAGGTAGCTACATCAGTACAAGAGCTTCAAGAAAATTTGCATTCATGATCTCCTCCCCTACCATATATCTTAGAATAAAAACATATAGGCAAGTAGATCTATATATTTCCTTTCAAATACAAAGAAAAGGTCCACTTTGCATACCCAAATTGAAACATATAAAGATTCTGCCAGGGCCATGCCCTGACAAAATGATAGGTATTGAATTCTGAACATTGTTCAAAAAATTTATTGAACCTGCTTTTCAAAAAGCCCTCAAAAACGTCTTTCTGATGGTGTAGAAATAGTCTAAGTCAAAAAAAATTGCCATGAAAAAGAAGTTTTGAAGTCAACTTCTTTTGCCATAAATTTGGGCTGAAAAAATTCACCAGAAAGTCACATTCCCAATTTTATCTTTACATGACCATATCTCCGTTGATATTGCTGAAAAAAATATTGGTGACCGGTCTCATTAAAATCCCTCAAAAAACTCTTTCCAATGGTGTAAGAATTGTCTAAATTAGAAAATCGGGAAAGGAAAACAAAGCTTCTGAAACCGACAGCTTGTGCCCTGATTCTGTGCCAAAAAAAATCATCATAATTCAGATGTGCATGATCAACTTTACATGATCATATCTCCCTTGAAATTGACCAAAATCTTTATTGTGACCAAATTTCAAAAAGCTATCAAAAAATACTTTTCCAATGAAGAAAAAACCACTGCAATTTGACAAGCGGTAGCAGAATGACACCGCTAGACAAGCTATTTTTCTGAAAAATAAATCAGTGAAAATCTCCCAACCTGGCAAACAATCTTCTCCACTTTGCCCAAATTATTGCTCTAATATCAACTGTTAAGATCCAAACATCAATTAACAATAATATCCTAAATATTAATAAAAAATGCAGAAAATCGATTAGAGATTACACAACAAAAGAGATGTTTATGGGCCAAGTTGACCTAATATCCAATATACTCAGAAATGGAATAATTACCCTTGAGGTACAATCACACCAAATACTACTGCTTAGATAAGAAGCACTTGTCACAATATTTCTATCTCGAGATCCAACCCAAATAGAATAGTGTCTTTATATCCCTCACAATGATATTCACTTATTATATATAATTTCCTCTAATGATAATTGTAGGTAAGCACATAATCACCGCACAGGGCAACTCATTGTGCAATATAATCAATTCCACAAGTTACCTCTTGCCATCCTTTACAATGATAATTCATATACTGAATATTCTTTCTAATCGCCACACACCCGACTCGTTGCCCAATATAGCTGATTCCACAAGTTACCTCTTGGCATCCTTCACAATGATATTGATGTACTATATACTTTCTTAATGATAATTAGAGGGTAAACCCATTATCACCACTCAGGAAGACTGATTGCCCAATATAACTAATTCCACAAGTTACCAATTTGAACTAATATAACTAACATGGGGGATTAAATGCCACATGTTATCTACTCCATCACCCTATATACATCATAATATAATATGCATGGGTACAGAACACATAGCGAGAGTGGTTTTATGTGGAAATCCTCCAATCAACTATCTAAAATCATCCAATGAGTTGCAGCTAATATATCAGATTGAGGGCACAATTAGGTGATATGGTTATCAAGGAAGAAAAGGAATGCAAGGGCAAATATATATATATATCTATTTTTTTTAACATTTTTAATTTTGTTTATCATGTAGTGTGCCATTCTATTTGTGGATGATTTTGATTGCTGACCAAAGTGAATATTATTACCAATCATAAAAATTGTTGATTCCCAAACCTGAACTATAAAATACAGCAAACTCTGTTACTTAACTTCTACTAGTATATAAAATTTCCAGACAGCTTCTTCATATCCTTGGTAACATGGTAGGATACTACGCAATCCAGATTAATCATTTAAGAAACAAAATGGCCAAAGAAATAAAAAAATGGATGAAACACATCTGCTTCGAAAATGAAGTTTGGCATATAACAAATTCAATGTTACGATACCAAATTGAGCTGGTCTGCCCTGTTGAAAAAAGGATGGGCAAATAATATAAGCCTATAAATAAAGACTTCTCAAGAAAGGTGCAATTTCCTGGAAATTTCAATAGCATTTTACTACTTCCAATAAGTGCAGACATAAAACTGAAATTATAAAAACAAAACCATTTTAGTTCAAAATGAGAAATGAAACTAACATGGCAATGGAGTAAATAAATGTTACAACTGTATATAAATATAAGTCTACATCATGCATTTTATTCTAAGAAGATCAATGTCAGATATTCTGGTGTTGGTGGATAGAATTACAGCATTCACTCAATCCATGCATGGATTCCATAAATGAATAATAAGCAAGGTCTATTTTCCGTCCAAGGATTTTATTGACCGTATTGGAACTTCTCCTGATAAATCCGGATGATGAAAAACTAGTGAAAATAAATGTTGTTTCACATGTATCAATGATTGTTTAGTGTTCTTTTAATATGTTCCATATTCATGTTTAAAGGGCTCTGTTGTATCAATAATGGCTGACTCTGTAAGAGCATGACCCACGTTAAAATCGCCACACTGCAACAAAGTAGATGATAGTCCAACCAATATGTGGCAAGATTACAGTGTAATTATTAAGGGGTACAATCAAGCATGGCCTATGTTTGTAAATTCAAAGAATGTGATAGCTACATTTAGTGATAGCTAGATTTACTCAGCGAAAAGCTATATATGTACCATATTCATTGTAAACACTGTTTTGAACCAATCAAGGGTAGTTTTCTCACTATAATACTATTTTTTCTGAACATCTGCATTTTATATTAAATTAGAAAGCAATATAAAATGCTATTTTAGAATGGTCAATGGCCTGTATAAATTGTTAAATTCCTACAACATATTTTCATCTGTACTGTATGGTGTATACCCTACAACATTATAACTTATTTAATATTTGATAAATAATAATGGAGAATTAAATACAATAAGAAAACATAAACATTTCTTTAAAAATCAGAAGATTCAATTAAATCTTGTATCTAGCAAATTCAGCTTAGTTTAAAGTCAACTTCAAAAAGCATGATAGTCAACAAATTTTGGCCCACAAAAAACATATAGAACAGAAGAAAACCAAGCTTACCCTTCCAAAGCTTTCTCCATCTCTCGGATTCGCTTCTCAGAAGACAAGAGAGACTCCCTTGCACCAACTAAATTATCAATACTAGACCTTAGAGCCTCAAAATCGTGCCTCACCCTGCAGAGCTCCTGCTCATTTTCTGTTGCACGCTGTCTTTGTCTTGAAGTCTCCTGTTCCATATCTTCAAGCTTCTGCTGCATTTCCTTGAGGACACCACTAGTACCCTTGGCGACCTTCTCCATTTCTTCTACTCGTGCCCACATGTTCTCTATCTGCAGTGCCTTTTTCTTCACTTGATCCTGACTAGCAGTAACTTTTTTCTTCTCCAAAACAATCTCTGTCTCAGCTATAATAGTTCTTTTGAGAAGCACCTCCATCACGTCAGTCACTAGCATCACAGTTGTCGCTATTCGCTCCGTGTACTCTTCATCATTTTGTTCTTTAGATCCTACCATGTCCTCTTTAGCCTTTGAAACAGAGTTCTCCTCAGTTTCTTTGGCCTTGGAGCTTTCAAATAGAGAAAGATTAACATCCTTAGACCACTCAGACATAGGAACACCCTTTTTATCAACAAATCCCACACCTTCTTGACATTTAATCCCACAGGAAATGTATCCAAAACGTGGCATAGACATAATCCTTGCTTTGGACTTCAAATATGACAGCAAACTATCTGCAGTCTTGACACGTCGACGGAGAAGATCAACTTCCTTCTTCTGTCTCTTCTCAGCATTCAAGAGGCACTCTTTGACAATCAACAATTCTGATTCTAAAAGCTCCTCTCGATCCTGTCTTCGGGTAAACTCCCCCTGCCAAATATCCTCCATCTGGCTAATTTGGGCATTTAATAACTTTTTTTCGATATCTTCACTCATTTGATTTAGATACCCTCACAAAGTTTTCAAAACAGGACTCTATTTATGACAGTTTAGCCTGAATCACCACAAAAATGAAAAATGATATCAGACACTACCAGGCAACTGCTCTGATGGCTGAATTACATGTAAAAGTTACAAACAGACATTTCATTTCCACATAGAATTGATTTAAACGAAAGGTGTAGTTGCATTCTATGACTTCAAAAACAGTAGAGTTACAAAAGATACTCAATGGGGAAATATTGGTTTCACAGTTAACATATGAACCCATGACATATTAACAATTTTTCTCATTTCTCATTGCGAAATTACCACCTTGCAATCATATTTCTTGTATTGAACTCAATATATTCTTCAATTCACATGGAACTGTCCAGAGAAAAATAGATAAGGGTAATACTAATTGATATGAAATAGGTAAAGGGGAGCACTAGAATTATCAAGATTTTGTTAATTAACAAAATTCTCTTTTGCGAATCAGTAAGATGGCTTCAAAAAAAAATAAAAACCCTGCAATGTGCATAATAAGCTTTAGTGTTTGATATTTTACAGCTGTTATCCTTACAATGTGAGGTTGATTATGCTCTAATAGTCACAGATTACCAAAGAGCATTTATATACCAGTGATCAAAAGATTCAAAACAAGCACAGACATTATGAAAATAAGGATGTGCTCAACAGAAAGGAGAATTTGTCAAATATCAAAGTTTGAAAACCCTCAGAAAAGCTTTAAAAAGCTAAAAACAACCCTCTCTCTGTGTGCTAATGCATGTAGGTGTAGATGTGACGCAGAACTTAGACAGAGTTGTCAGCAAAGCACTAGGACATAATCTTTGGTGTCGCGGGAGTAGTGCATGATGCAAAGGGTTGTGCAAGAGTTGGAAAGTGTCTTTAGAGTTGTGTAGCATGATTCCAAGCATTATGCAAGTGGCACATGAAGCAAGGAATTGTGTGAAGTGTGCAATGCAATTCCTGGCACTACACAGGTGGAAAATAAAGCAAGGAGTTGCACACAAGACGTAACTAAAGTTGGCACATGGGCTTGTGCAGTTGGACAAGGACCACTAGCACATATGCAAGACATAAGGAAGAAGATTTTCAAACATACCAGATGAGGTGCTTATGTTAACGAGATACAAGGAAAGGCAATGAAGTGTAGAGATAAGTAAGCAATGAAGTGTAGAGATAAATAAATAAACATCAGGGCTTCAAAGAGTTGTCTCAACAAAGGAAAAGACACTTCAAGGCAATTTTAGGTTTAAAAAAAACATATAAGTGGTTTGAAAAGTGGAGGGAGAGAAAATATATGCTAGAAGGCCAAAATCACAAAAAAACACCATCCAAGAAGCTTGGGCATGCCCTTTGGGAGCCCATTGTCATCTAGCAAGCCAAAAGAACAAAAGTGTACTTTTTCAATGTCAAGTGAAAATTAGATCACTTAAGTGAGCTAAAAGTCACTTTTTCACTTACGTGATTAAGTCAATGAAGAAATGGAATAAAAGGGGTGCTTTTTCAAACTCAACATCAGATGAGAACCGAAAAGTGACAATGTGACAAATGAGTGTTGGGTGCACACCTAGAGAGGTGATTCTCACTTTGTCAAAGTGAAATAAGTCCAAAAAGCAACAAAGTGGGGAATGAGTTCTTGGGCATATGCCTAAAGGGATGTTTGCCACTTTGGAAACATAAAAACATGTCAAAAAGTTTTCTAACTTACCTAAGTACATACAGTAGACCTCCATTGTAAAATTGTCATAGTGAAATTAGAAGGTAAAGTGATAAATGAGTGTTTATGTGCCCCAATGAGACTCCTTGCCACTTTGTCAAATTTAAAACATAACAAAAGTGATTCAAATTGTCTAGGCAGACCCATGACGAGGTGTTTGTCACTTTGTCAATGGAAACTTAAAAGAAAAGGCATAAGAACACTCTTGGAGGAGAGAGGAGGGAAAAGGTAAAATTTAAAATAGAGAAGTACAAGTTACAACTCCAAACTTATAAAGAACTACATCCTTTCATAAAGAGCAAGGCACCATTGAAGGGTTTGGAGGGCTGGAAAATTGCAGGTCAGAGCACAGGATAGTAGGTTTATCTTGGTTCCATGTTATGTCATCTCTCTCTCCTTCATTCTTAATAGGTACCCATTCTTTCTTTGCTGTTTTGAAGTATTTTCAGCATGTTTTGGATTGATTTATTGCATATTTCAAAATCAAATATCTAGGCTTTCAAAAAAGATTACATATCTAGGGTTTCATTTTCCAAAGACAGCAATTTGCCTTGAAAAAAAGCTGATTTGGTAAAAAAATTAGCTTTGAAAGGCCATATTCTGCATTTCAAAGAAGTTATAGTGAGTTTGTGGAGGGTTCTATCTTCAAGAAAGGAGAAACAGCAGTTTGTATCCTCAAAAAACAATGATTTTCACTCATGAAGCAAATTGCCTTCAAAGGAGAACTTCAATCCTAGGGTTTTGGTGATTTCAACAGCAAAAATAGTAGGATATCAGTACTGAACAACAGAGCTTTGCCCAAAAATAGTAGATTTCATGTGAAATTTGTCACAGGAAGACAGAAGCTTGTGGCCTTGAGTGATTGGCTAAATTTATTTTCTTAAAACAGCAGAATTTCGCCTTCAAAGAACCTCCATTTTAAGGTTTTTTTCAACACATAAATGGTGGTTTCCAGCTTCTACAAAAACAGTGATTTTGATCCTTGTAATAAACAGCTTTCTCTCCTTGATCAGCAGGGTTTTCAACCTCCAAAAATAGCAGAAAACAGTGGTTACAGTTGCTTATGGCAGTTTGTGCAACTTCACAATACTTGTGATTTAATGCACATATCAGCAGATTTGACCAGTCAGCACAGATGGAATTTCAGTTTTAAAATATCTTATACTTTGCTCAAAAACAAGTTGTGGAACAGTAGTGTTCCAAACTGTATCTTTTATGTTCTGAGTTTCCTTGACGGTGAGCAGATTTTCAACATAAGGTTGAAGTTCTTTGTGTCAGAACAGCAAAGGTTCTGTTTTCTTTCTTGCATATTTTTTACAGAGGTCATCATTGATATGGTAATTGGTCTCAAAATAGCAAATACCAAACATGAGGCAGCTCAAGTTTTATTGTCAAAAACTCAAAACATATATTTCAGTCACTAGAAGGTACTATTTTGATCATTCAAGGCAGGAACAGCACGTAGATGGAAGGTGAAAAGGATAAGAACAAGATGCAATACCATTTCTAAACCAGATGGATGCCTTCCAAACTTGTAACCGAACAGCCTGATGTCAAGGACACTGATTTAGGGCATATGAATATAGAAGAAATAAACTTCAAAATGGCAACAGGTTGTGGGACAGCTGTGTCATGGAGGTGGCTTCTTTTCCAATTTCCATCCAAAGTCAGAAATTTGTTGTAAAATGTGTCAACAATTAGAATCCAGTGACAAAGGAAATAAGTTCATTTGAATAGCCAAGTGTTATGTAAGGTTGATTCTGATTCCACGCAAATTATTTCAGTTCACCCTTATATTAAGGGACTCAAGAGGTAAAAACACTAATCAGGGAGATGGAGCCCTAATGGAGAATGTGGGGTTCGCCCTTCCTTGGATGCATTTCAGGAAGATCGCTCAGCATGACACAGGAAGATATGGTAAGAAGTCAACTCTCATCCTGATAAGCAGTCCCACCCCCAGTTGATTTGGCCTAAAAGAATCAAGAACCGTGTTCTGTGCGTTTCATTTTTCAAATCTAGTTTTATGCAGGAAAAAATAAACCTCAACAGTCAGCTTTGAAACAGGTTGTAACAAAAGCAAATGCTCTGTCATCAATTAAAGGTAGGAATCCAATTCCAAAACCTTCAGCAGCTCTGGTGTCTCTATCGTTAGTTGCAGACTCTACACTTGTTCCCATAGATTTAGCTTTATAGAAGAGGAGATTCAAAGGCTTAAGGACACAGCATTGATAGGATTTTGTAAAGAATGATGGTTGTTTGTTCCTTCAGTTAAATATGGGCTGTGGCTACATGAAAACCCTCCCCCCCCCCAGGCTCTCCTTCCTGCCCAAAGGTTTTTTTTGTAATGTAGTTTTCTTCTCTTTTAGAATGCAGAGTTCCTAGATTCAGCACTGTCCAGTATACAAGGATTGAATCTCTCTCTTCAGAAGTGGTCTCCTACTTTTTCTGGTTCACCCTTTATCTGAGCTCCATTAGAGATTTGGATCCACCTTTATAGTCTCCCCATAGAATTTTGGAGCCTAGAATGTCTAACAGTCATAGGGTACATTTTGGGAGAGTTGCTATAAGTAGATCAATGATCCATGAAGAAAACGCACATGGTATTAGCCTGTTTTAAGATTGTGCAAGATTTGGACCTCCCTCTCCCTAAAATGGTACTGCTCTTTCTGGAATCAAGTTTTATGCCCAAGAAATTGACTATGAGCTATTTTGATTAGCAAATGTATTCATAGGCAATTGGTTGAGTTCGTACACATTCATGAGTTCCATATGTCTTCCTATTTGGTTTATGGTTTTGCTAAGACAGGACTGTTAGTGTTTCTTAGATCAGATTGAACAATGAAAGCACTTAATATAATTGCAACACATAAGACAATGAACACACAAAGATACCCTGGGAAAACCCTCCTCTTGAGGGAGAAAAACCCAGCAATTGAATCTCTTATATAAAGTAGAATAATGGCAGAAATCTGCTTACAACTCAGGCCCAACAATGGCCAGCAATGTACACAACACAGTCGCACCTCTCCTAGATGAACTAGATACAAATGAATATGATCTTCCTTGAAATCGAACTGCTGCTAAGAAGTGCGAATTCTGCTCTTGAAGAAAATGCGAACTTGCTTGAATAATCGAATGTCTTACAATGACAAAATGACCTTGTATTTATACATCATAAGGCGCCTCTTCACTTAGGTCGGCCTTCTTAGAGAAACATAATAAAACATTAAATACAAATGAGGTCAGCCCACACAATAAGAGATATATGCGAATCAAATAGGGTCGGCCCTTTATGCTTTTATATTTATTGTTTGATATAAATTAAATAGCCGAATGGCTACACATTTAATTTGCTCTTTCTTCTTGGAATACGTGCAATGGAAGTACAGCCTGTAGCTGCTATAACATCAACAAGGACCTTATACCAAATTGTAAATAGAGGAATCATCCAACATCATGCATATTTATAGGCATCTACTTCAACTGGCATATGTTCAATCACTGAGACATTATAAGCGGGTGAATGATGCCACTGTGATGCATCTGATTTAAAGGACAGATGAAGAATTGCATATCCATCGTTCAAAGCAGGCTAGGGAGGTTATTTCAAACTGGGCAGATTGTTTCATCCAGTTTCCCATATTCAGTTATATTAGAGTATTTGACTGTTCATCCTTTCTGTATATGCTTCCTAGATACCTAGTGATCATTCAGTTATGCTTGATTTTTGCAAGCAAGCATCTGAAGTGCATTTATTGTTGAGAGATAAGCACAGACAGATGGTAAGTTTTCCTGTTAAATTTAACCTAAAGCTTTTCTTTGAAAACCATAACTATGATCCAAAGGATATTTTATCTGAGAGGTTGGGAACATGTTTTCAACATCTGCCAAAAATATAAGATTTTTGGACAAATTGTATAGATGAATGAGGTGAGAAGGGAATATAATAGTGGGCTCATCAAAAAATAATAAATTGCTTTCATTCCTGAAGAGGTTCCTGAGGATTTCGGATTCATATTCAGAAGTTGTATCTCCTTGTTTCACTGCAGCCAATTTGGTTCAGCAGCCTTTAGACATGATGAATCGGAATATCAGAGAAAATAACTTCCATTCCCAACAAGACTAAATCAGTTCTAGACAGATGTAAGGTATTTTTGAAGTCAAAAAGACTCTATAAGGAGTAAAATTCAGCTGATTCATCTCATCATCATCAAAAGAAAGAAGTTCTTTCTTCTTCTTCACAAGTACGATATAAATTAATAACTGAGAAGAGCTGCAGTAAAAGTCAGGAAGAAGAAAATGTTCAGATTCCGCATGCAAAGAACACCATAGATACAGCTCAGGCAATGACAATATTAAAGACAGTTGTGAGGAAAAGTACAATATCTCCTCCTCATCACCAACTGGGTACAGAAACTAAAATCATATCTGCAATTCTGGTTTCAGCTTCCACTCTTCATATTTCTTCTCCTTCTAGGAATCCCCTCCACCCATTATTTTGGATGTTGCCTCAACATCCAAACCTCAGATTCATTTAATCCCATCTTTCATTCCTTTTCCACCCTATTTACAAGATCTTACACCTCCTATTTTCCCAGTTCCTATCATTATGATTCCTTCCGCTAGCCCTCCTAAAAGGTGACAGAAAGAAAACAAAAACCTGAATGGTAAAATCTGCAGCTACTAGAAACAGAAAGAGTGTTGCTTCTTATAAGGTTGATTTGATGCACTTGCTTCTATTTTATCAAAGCCACAGCCTAAAATATCAAAGAAGCAATCCAAGATGAAGAAAAATGCATAAGGCAATTTGGTTTAAGAGACTGCCGCTCTTCCTAAGGGGAAAGCTATTCATGAGATTGAGCTCACAGATTTCCAATTGATTAAGACTAGTTTTGGGGCGAGAGCACATCACAAAGATGTGAGCCTTTTTGATGTCGTTACAGAAAATAACAAAGAAAGAGTCCTCAAGGACGACAAGGAGAAAGATGCACTGAAAGCTGGAAATAAACAGCTTAAGGAATTCATATCTTGACTCCTATAGCCCACACCTGCTTCCATGAGTTTTGTGGCCTAATGAATATGGATTACATTGGAGAGTGAACGAAACTTAGTAGGGAACATAGCAGTTTTATTGAAATTTAAAATCGTAAATCTACCATTCCAAACAAACCATCGAAGGCAACAAATAATATTAACCAACGTTTACAGGCCAGACAAAACAACAAATCCTAATTTCACAGGCCATTTCGATTTCTAATCATAAATTTTCTTCAATTTCTAAATCACAAAATTCTGAAATAGGAAAAAAAAAAAAGTTCCTAATTTCACAGGCCATTTCAATTTCTAATCATAAATTTTCTTCAATTTCTAAATCACAAAATTCTGAAATCCAAAGCGTTGAACTCTCAAATATTTAACCATCCACCCTCCCCTTCACTGGGCCAAAACATTATTTTCTTTTTCGAGAAAGCAGCAAAATTTATTCCTACAAGATATGAAATTCAGATATACATAAATCCATAAAATTTGAAGATTATTAAACAAACACCATAAAACCATTAAAGATAAATTATAAAACAAATGTACTCATTGCAGTTACATAAAATTCGAAAGCTCAAACTAAAGAGGCAACCTAGCATTGAAATAATGTTACAGATCGTTTGAGAAATAAGTCAAAATGTATAAAAATAATCATGTAGTAACGGGAAATCCAGTAAATCGGAAAAAAAATGATTTCCTTACAGACGATTTTTGCTATTACTATATTGGAATTTCGTCTGCTTCCCAAAGAAATCTGAATTCCTTGCCCAGAGTCTGCATTTTTATTTGTAATCCAGTACAGCTTGCCCTTGCGAGATGTACGGATATTGCTTATTAAATATATTTTCGTTTGTTTGACAAGGTAGACGGCAAATATTCTCCTCAATAATGTGTTACGATGATAAGGGTATGTTCTTGTGAAATTATTTTGCCAGACAATATGTTTTTTTTGGTAATCCACCTAATAGTAGCTATCATGGTAGGGATGGACAAATCACATCATTTTATTATTTTTTTATATTTAAACTAGCATATCTAAATTTAGAAAAATCTTTGTAAAATAAGTCGAGAAATATTCTTTGTGAGACGTCTATTGCATTTATATGATGTAAATTTAAAAAACCATCTTCTATATATTATAATTTTCTTCTAAACAACTCTTGTTTTGAACTTTACTAGATTTCACTAATTCTATTTTTATATAGTTAATAAATTTTAGTAATGCAATAAACTATTTTCTTTAATGCATTTATTGGACTAAATAACATATTGTAATATATTTATTTTATTCATAAAATATAGTAATCTTTGTGTTCAAATATTCAAAGGGGAAATTGATGAAAAGACATAAGTATATTAATGTGAATACAATAAAAACCAATTAAATCATCAAATTTAAACATATCTGTCAAATTCAACATGAAAATAACTAACCTATCTACCTATACAACACAAATAATAATCAAGTTTTGTATCCCCTCAATATTGAAGATCAAATCAAAGAGATCATAATCATACTAATTTAAATAATAGATATTTCAGTTATTATATTTCACAGCAATTGGATAAATTAAATGTGAAACTCAAGAAACAAATCCCATTACATTCACCCACATTAAGAACCACAACAAAGAGTATCCAAAAATGACTCTCACCTGTCAATCCCCTTCCACCCAGGGCTTGTGAATCTCCATAGCTTTCTCCACGAGAATGGGGGCGAGCCACCCAAATCCAAAGACAACTGAATAGAATGTTAATAAAGAGAATTAATCAATATTAATAAAGTGAATTAATCATAAATTATAACCTATAGCTACTCAAGAGCAAAAAAAATAATCAAGAAAATTGGTCTAAAGAAATTAAAGAACAAATATATATAATGTTATCACTCAATGAATTCAAACAAAACAAAAATCACCATCCTAAAGGAAAATATTAATATAAAATAAAAGATTCAAGCACATTTTAACAATATAAAAATCATCAAGCCCTAATAGAGAAATGGTAATGAAACAGAAAAAACATAAATCCTAATAAAGGAATCGAAAAAGGATAACCAATAGTTTGGCAAACCGGTCAGCCCACAACACATCTTAAGTCTATATTTAAAAATATTTACATCAACATTGCTGCTTGACAAGGATATCTAGATAGGAATTATCATCCTCAAAGACATAAATAGAGTATGAAATGTTCAAACCCTGTTTAAAATATCCATAGCCAAATTTTTGTTGTAATTAATTCTAAACCTCTCATTTCATGGACTCTAGTGATTCGTAGACACTCCAGGAATTCTCCTATAATTCGACTTAAATACTTCCAATGATATCCAATTTAGATTGGTCAAATGACATTCGAATAAGGGAAAATTAATGAGGAAAAGTTTCTTGAAGAAAAAATGATAACAAATTTGATATCACATTCAACATAACCAAAACAAAGGTAAATGGACCTATCAACTCTTGTTTATAAAAAAAAATTGCCTCCTTAAAACTAAAGAACGCTTCGTCCTCCAAACTCCTAACAATTTTATGTAAACAAAATATCTCTTTCAAAATTGTAGCAAGATTTCTTAACATTCTATCAAGATTAATGCATCATTTCAGCCTTCCAAAAATGGACACCTTAAAAAAGAAAGATAATTTCCATCATTATTACATGCATCATTGCCTTTGAATGGAGGTGAATTCAAAGACAATTTCCATCATGATCTCCTTGCCCAACTCAGTCACACCATGGATTTTTTTAACTCACGAGCACCAGATACAAAAGAGATATAAAATAGGTACTTTGAGTAGCAACGATTTGTGAGTAGTAGCATTTTGTCAACACCAACGATTTCTCAACAGGAGCGGTTTATCCTATATGTAGGCAAGCTGCAAACATTATTATACCTGTATCATTTTAAAAAAATTGCTTCCTCTCACTCAATCTTTCTTATCGATCATTCATTGTGAGTCTCCTATTGTAGGTTGCATCTCTGATCCATCACATAAAAGACATCAATCAAGGAATTTATGTCTATCCTACTATCAGGTGGCTATTTATTTTAGAATCCTAATCCTACTTTAACCTTAAACCTAACCCTAAGTCGAGAGATATCCTTCCCGAGACATCTATTGCATTTATATGGTGTAAATTTAAAAAACCATCTTCTATCTATTATAATTTTATTGTAAACAACTCTTGTTTTGAACTTTATGGATTTCACTAATTCTATTTTTAGATAGTTAATAAATTTCACTAATGCAATAAACTATTTTCTTTAATGCATTTATTGGATTAAATAACATATTATAATATATTTATTGTATTCATCAAATATAGCAATCTTTGTGTTCAATTATTCAAAGGGGAAATTGATGAATAGACATAAGTATATTAATCTGAATACAATAAAAAATAATTAAATCATCAAATTTAAATAGATCTATCAAATTCAACATGAAAATAATTAATCTATCTACTTATACAACACAAATAATTGTCCAGCTTTGCATCCCGTCAATATTGAAGATCAAATCGAAGAGATCATAATCATACTAATTTAAATAATAGACATTCCAGTTATTATATTTCACAACAATTGGATAAATGAAATGTGAATCTCAGGAAACAAATCCCATTATAGGACTTCACCCACATTAAGAACCACAACAAAGAGTATCCAACAATGACTCTCGCCTATCAATCCCCTTCCACCTAGGGCTTGTGAATCTCCATAGCTTTCTCCACGAGAATGGGGGCGAGTCACCCAAATCCAAAGACAACTAAACAAAATGTTAATAAAGTGAATAAATCAATATTAATAAAGTGGATTAATTAGAAATTACAACCTATAGCTACTCAAGAGAAAAAAATATATCAAGAAAATTGGTCTACAGACATTAAAGAACAAATATATATAATGTTATCACTCTATGAATTCTAACAAAACAAAAATCATCGTCCTAAAGGAAAATATTAATATAAAATTAAAGATTAAAACACATTCTAACAATATAAAAATCATCGGGCTTGCATGCTCAGATCCGTTGGTGCATGCCGCTTTTTCCTGGTGGATCGGCGTTGGCTGGTCTTCTGCTTGGGTGGGGGGGCGTTTGTTGTGTGCAGGGGGAGTTTTCTGCTCGTTTTTCTGTCCGTTTTTTCTTCATTCTGGTTGCTGGCGCCTTTGCTCCCTGTTGGGGTTTGGTGTGGGGTTTCTCCCTTGCCTTTATTTGCGTGGGAGCCCTTTGGGACGGGTTTTACTCTTTCTTTTTGAACGACGGTGGTTTTTGGAGGCCTTGGTTCTTGCTGCGTTTTGTCCTGCTGGGAGGTGGAAGCTTGTTGCTGGAGGTTGGGTGTGGTTTTCATTAACATGATGGATGGTGTGGAGGAGGAGAAGGGAGACGATATTTTGTCGGAGGCCGGTGTTGGGGCTTCTTCTCAAGGGGGCTTATCTAGGATTAATGGCTTTAAAGTGCATAAGGTGAATGGTTGTCTGGAGAGGGCCCAAGCACGCCCAGTGGTTGTTATTCAGAAGGAGGCGGTGGTAGAAGATCTCGACTATTTCAGTAAGCATGTTTTAATTTGTAAGTTTATGGGAATGAGGGTTTCCTTACATTTCCTCGAACCTTGGATTCGGAAGACTTGGAATCCAGAGGGGGATTTTGAGATTCTGCTTGCTGCAAATAATTTCTTCTTGGTGGATTTCTCATGCATCTCTGATAGAAACAAGGCTTTTGAGGGCGGCCCTTATTTCTATAATCAAGTCGGTTTGTTCATTAAACCTTGGCATGCTGGTTTCATTTCTGCAGAGGAGATGCCGACGAAGGTCCCGGTGTGGGTTCGCCTGCCTCGTCTTCCGTTAGAATGCTGGAGGAGTGATATTCTTCAATCTATTGCAATGGCGCTGGGTAAGCCGATTGGCCCCTCTCAGCAAACTTTGGACAAGCGGATCTTTTCCTATGCCCGCATTTGTGTGGAGATCGACTTGAGCCAGCCCTTGCCGGACTCTATTGATTTGACAGTGGGTTCTAGTTCGTGGACACAGCCCCTGGATTATGAAACCTTGTCGTTCAGATGCCGTTTATGTCGGGAGTATGGTCATCTCCTCCGGAGGTGTCCACGTGCTTCGGGTGTGGGAAAATCAGGGAATGGGAAGACTGCTCCAAACATAGGACCTAAGAAGGAAAAAGGTCCCATGCAGGGAGGGACTCCAGATAAAGATGGGTTTGTTCCGGTTAAGACACGAAATAAAGGTCGGGGGATGAAGAGGACTTTCCAGGACCGCCAGGAGGAAGGGGTTTTCAACAGGTTTGATGCACTGAATGACTTAATTCATGAGGAGGGGGTCTCTCCTGACATGCATGTGGAAGCTAACCCAACTATCTCTCAAAATCCAGAGCCTATGGCTCTTATGTCTTTAACCTCTGACCCATTGTTGTCTCGAGGGGATGCAAAAGATTCTTCTTTTCCCTCCCCTGAGGTGGGGCTTGGGGATCCGTGTGCTGGCACCGGTACCTCTCTGGTCTCTGATGAGGTAGGAGTGGGCTCAGCTAGAGGGTCAGGTTCTGGAAGTTCTGCAAAGAGTAAAGTTTCTGCTTCACTTCTTTTGGGTGTGCATCAAAAGCCCCTGAAAAAGGGTACTCCTGATAAGACCCAAAGGGTGGGTAGGAAGAAAGATCAAGAGAAAGTTAAGTTGGCTGGTGAGACGTTGGTTGAATCTGGGTCGGTGAAGACTTTAGATGCTCACTTCTCCCAACCTTCGAGATGATTGTGCTTTCTTGGAATGTGAGGGGTATGAATAGCATCCCTAGACAAAAGGCTATTCGAGATTTGGTTCGTGCTCATTCTCCGGATTTGGTTTTTCTCCAAGAGACGAAGCTTTCTGTTGATAGTATGATGCAGAGTGCTTCCAAAATTTGGAATAGAGGTTTATGTCATTGTGTGGGGGCGATGGGGAGCTCTGGAGGTCTTGCTTGCTTTTGGGATCCTCGACGAATCTCTCCTATTTGGTGGTTTTCTAGTAGATTCTCCATCTCTCTTGTCGCGGTAAGTTTGGAGACCAGGGAAAGAGTTTTGCTGTCCAATATCTATGCTCCATCGGATCTTCCTGGTAAGAGTCTTTTATGGTCCCACATAAAATTTTTGAGATCTTTGGATCCCTTTTTACCTTGGATCATGTCAGGGGATTTCAATGCTATTGTCTCTCTTGAGGAGAAAAGGGGGGGTGTGCCTCGTCTGGATGCATCCTCTGTGCTTCTGAGGGAGAACATGGCCCGACTTCGGCTTGTGGATATCAAACCTTTAAATGGCATGTTCACCTGGAATAATAGGAGGCTTGGAGAAGAAGCTATTTCTGAAAGATTGGATAGGTTCTTGGTATCCAGTTTTTGGGTTAGTGACAAGTGGCTAACAAGCTCTGAAATTTTGGATTGGCGAGGATCTGATCATTGGCCGATCATGTTCTCTGCTCGATTGGCTAGTGGTTCTAAGAAGCAAACTTTTAAATTTCAGATTATGTGGCTCAGGGAGGAAGGTATTTTTGACTTAGTGTCTAATTGGTGGATTGAAGGTCGACCTGCTTTTGGGACTGCCATGTACTCTTTTATGAAGAGGCTCCAGTATGTGAAGTATAAGCTAAAGTATTGGAATAAGCATCAGTTTGGCAACGTGTTTCAGCAAAAAAGGGTTGCCCAAGAGCATTTGGATTCTATTACCAGGCAGATCAGGGAGCATGGTTTGGATGCGACCTTGGGCAGGCTAGAGGATGAAGTTGTCAAAGCGCTAGAGGAATGGGAGCTCCGTGAGGAAATCTTTTGGAAGCAGAAGGCTCGTATTGATTGGCTCCAGGAAGGGGATAAGAATACCTCCTTCTTCCATAACTCGGTAAAGGCTAGAAGACAGAGGAATATTATCTCTTCTCTCCGTTCGTCTGAGGGAGCTGTTCTTTCTTCCTCTTTGGAAATTTCTAATGAGGCTGTTCATTTCTTCTCTAATCTTTTTTCTGAAGATACCCCTCTGGCCATTGAGGAGGAAGACTCTATCTTAGCTTGTATCCCTCCTTTGGTGACAATGGATATGAATGCTTCTCTTATCCAGCCAATTTCTCTGAAGGAGTTAGAGGATGTGGTGTTTCAGCTGAAGAAGGGGAAAGCCCCTGGTCCTGATGGATTCCCAGCCGAGTTCTACCAGGAATTTTGGGAAGTGATCAAGCTTGACTTGCTGGAGGTTGTGAAAGAATCTCTAAGGAATAAGCAAATGCTAAGAGCTTTGAATGCCACTTTTCTTGCCCTTATTCCAAAGCGTGAGGGTGCTGACTCTTTAGATCTCTTTCGTCCAATTGCTTTGTGTAATGTGGTGTATAAAATCATCACTAAATTAATTGCTGAGCGCTTGAAGCCTTTGTTAGATAAGCTAATCTCAGAGGAACAAGGGGGATTTGTAGCAGGTAGACAGATTCTGGATGGTGTTGTGATTGCGGCGGAGGCTATTCATTCTATGGCCTCTTCAAGGGAAAAGGCTATGTTCATAAAACTGAACATGTCAAAGGCCTATGACAGGGTCAAATGGGGCTTTCTGATCAAAATTCTTGGAGCCTTTGGGTTCAGTAGGGAGTGGATAGATTGGGTCATGTGTTGTGTAACGACGCCCTCCTTTTCAGTTCTCATAAATGGGGAATCCTCTGCTTTGTTTGGTGCCTCGAGAGGTCTTCGACAGGGAGACCCTTTATCCCCTTATCTGTTCATTTTGATGGCTGAAGGTTTGGGGAGGTTCATTAAGTCACAGGTTGCAGTTGGGCTTTTACATGGTTGGAACTGGAATAATTCCCTTGCCCCGCAAACACATCTTCAGTTTGTGGATGACTCGGCATTGATGGGGGTTGCTAAGGTGGCGGAAGTTGTTGCTTTTCGTCAGACTTTGGATTGCTATTTGGCTGCCTCGGGACAACGCATTAATGAAGGTAAGTCTTGCATTTACTTCTTTAACACCCCCAGGCGCATTCAACATCGCATTGCCAGGATCTTAAGGTTTCAAGTGGGGAATCTTCCCTTTACCTATCTAGGTATCCCTCTAGATGTGCGCCCACCTCCCAGGCATTTCTGGCAGGAGGTGATTGATAAATTCCGAGGACTGGTTTGTCATTGGACCTATAGATGGTTATCAATGGCAGGCAGAGTCACTCTTTTAAAGTCTGTTGTGCAAGCTCTTCCTATTTACAGATGCTTTGTGATGACTGCCCCTTCAAGTTTCATCAAGGATTTTGAGGGGCTTTGTAGGCAATTTCTTTGGTCGGGTAATCTCCTCTCGAGAAAGTGGAGCTTAATTAAGTGGGAGGTGGTTTGTCGGCCGAAGCAGGATGGTGGTTTGGGATTGCGTAGAGCGGATTGGAATGGGCAAGCGTTGGCGGCTAAGTTGTTTTGGCGGTGGTGTTCACATCAACATCAGACTTGGGCCAAGATTCTTACCTTCAAGTATATTGGGGAGGTGGATGGTGCTGAGGTTTCTCGCTTTAGTCTTCTGGGGAAAGGGTCTATGATCTGGGATACTCTCAAGAGGGGAGCTCCGTTGGTTAAACAAAGCTTATTCTGGATTTGCAATAGAGGCTCGGATGCCCTCTTTTGGCTTGACTCTTGGGATGGCTTCCCGCCTATCCTCTCCTCACATCCTCACTTGGAGACTTTAAGCAGGATTTTTGTTCAAGCTGGCTGGAGCAGAGTGATGGATTTCAAAGCCCCCCGGGTCTTGGGGCAAACTATCATTTATCAGTGGAAGGATATGCAAGAGTGGCCTTTAGGTGGATCTTTAGAGGATAGGAGGGAGTTATCCTCTATTTTGGCTACTAGAGTGTGTTGTTCACTGCCTGGGAGGGATGTGTTGGCCTGGGGCTCAGATCCTAAAGGGAAGTACTCTGTTGCTTCAGGGTATCGTGCTTTGGATAGACAGGCTTTAGGCAGTGCTGAGGTTCCTTGGTGGAAAAACATTTGGAATAAATTCTCCTGGCCAAAATGCAACTTCTTCTCTTGGCTTGTGGTGTATGGAAGGTGCTTGACTTGGGACAACCTTTGCAAGAGGGGTTTCCAAGGTCCCTCTTTCTGCTATCTGTGTCTCAAAGATGTTGAGACTGTTTCTCATCTTTTCTTCCAGTGCCCCTTTGCTAAAGCTATTTGGCACTTTTGGTGGGGGGCTTGGAATATGTCCTGTCGACATCCTTCATCTCTTGGCGAGTTCTGGCAGAATGTTGGACCTACTACGACAAAGACTTCTTTTTTGCACACTGCCTGGTCTATTGGCCCTAATCTTATTATTTGGCAGATTTGGTTGGAGCGCAATCGAAGGATTTTTCTAGATAGGAAGTTGCAGGGGGGCCAAGTGTGGGCTCGAATTCTTGGGGCTCTTCAAGAGACGTTACAAGCAAAATGTGATTTGTCTATTTTGGTTGATCCTGGGGATACTGGAGTGATTCAGAAGTTGGGGATTTCTGTTGGTAGTATGGGAAGACCTAAGGTTGGGCAGGGTAGGTGCTCTAGAGGGAAGGTCTTCAGAGGAGGGCATTGGTTGCTTCCTCCCTCTGGTGTCTTGAAAATCAACACTGATGGGTCTTCAAGAGGGAATCCTGGGCATGCTGGTATTGGTGGGGTGGGCAGAGATAGTTCTGGAGTGGTTGTTTTCTTTTTCTCTGAGTATATGGGGCATCACTCTAATAATCTCATGGAGGCCTTGGCGATTCTTTCGGCTTTGAGGAGAGCTTTCGCTCTCGGCTGGAATCAGATTATATGTGAATCTGATTCTCAGGTGGTGGTTGACTTGATAAATGGACGACACTTCGATGCTGTTAGTTGGCAGTTAGCGGTAGTGGCAAAACAAATTGCCAACCTTGGAGATCTTCTTGATTCTGTCACCTTTTCCCATATCCCTCGTGAATGGAACAAGGTGGCTGATGGGCTGGCGAAAATAGCTTCTGAGAAGAATGGGACGTGGTTGGTGGATGACTGGGACAGTTTACCAAGGGACCTTGCCCAGGACTTGGAGGGTTGGGTTACTGAGGATGTGAAATGCTGCATTAATGATTCTTGATCTCTTGCTTGTTGTCTTGGGGCCCCTTTGGGGTTTTCTTTTGCCTAATGCTTTGTACTACTCTTATTGATTAATAAAAGTTTTTACCCCTCCTTTTAAAAAAAAAAACAATATAAAAATCATCAGGCCCTAATAGAGAAATGGTAATGAAAGAGAAAAAATAGAAATCCTAATAAAGGAAACAAAAAAGGACAACCAATAGTTTGGCAAACCACTCGGTCCACAACACATCTTAAGTCTATATTTAAAAATATTTACATCAACATTGTCACTTGACAAGGATATCTAGACAAGAATTATCGGCCTCAAAGACATAAATAGAGTATTAAATGTTCAAACCCTATTTAAAATATCCATAGCCAAATTTTTTATGTAATCAATTCTAAACCTCTCATTTCATGGACTCTAGTAATTCATAGATACTCTAGGAACTCTCCTATAATTCGACTTAAATACTTCCAATGATATCCAATTTAGATTGGTCAAATGACATCCAAATATGGGAAAATTAATGAGGAAAATCTTCTTGAAGAAAAAAATGATAACAAATTTGATATCACATTCAATATAACCAGATCAAAGGTAAATGGACCTATCAACTCTTGTTTATTGAAAAAAATTGCCTCCTTAAAACTAAAGAAGGCTTTGTCCTCCAAACTCCTAATAATTTTCTATAAACAAAATATCTCTTTCAAAATTTTAGCAAGATTTCTTAACATTCTATCAAGATTAATACATCATTTCAGCCTTCCAAAAATGGACACCTTAAAAAAGAAAGACAATTTCCATCATTATTACATGCATCATTATCTTTGAATAGAGGTGAATTCAAAGACAATTTCCATCATGATCTCCTTGCCTAACTAAGTCACACCATGGATGTTTTAACTCATGAGCACTAGATGCAAAATAGATATAAAATAGGTACTTTGAGTAGCAACGATTTGTGAGTAGTAGCATTTGGTCAACACCAACGATTTCTCAACAGGAGCAGTTTGTCCTATATGTAGTCAAGATGCAAACATTATTCTACCTGTATCATTTAAAAACAATTGTTTCCTCTCACTCAATCTTGTTTATCGATCATTCATTGTCGAGTCTCCCTCTGTAGGTCGCGTCTCTGATCCACCACATAAAAAACATCAATCAAGGCATTTGTGTCTATCCTACTATTAGGTGGCTATTTATTTTAGAATCGTAATCCTAATTTAACCTTAACCCTAACCCTAACTATACGCCTAATTATAATTCTAGTCCTAACCCTAATAATAACTCTATTCATATTTCTAATTCTAACACTAATCCTAATTGTAGTTGAACCCTTAGCCTAACATTAACCCTAACTCTAATAGTGTGTAACCCTATTTGAACCCTAGGCCAACCCTAGTTGAGTCCTAACCCTAACCCCAACACTAACCTTTACCATGAGCTTTATCTTATAACCCTAAGCTTAACCCTAGCCCTAACCATAATTAAACCCTAATTAAAAACCTATTCCTAACCTAACTTTAACCTTAACTGAACTTTGATTGAACCCTTTTCAACCCTAATCCTAATTGTAACCTTGATCTAACTCCACTCACCCTAAATTAATCTCCAAATTTTATTTTAGAATTATAATTGATCCCTAACCTTAGTTAAATCCTAATCCTAATCATAACCCAATTCTATATAATAAAAAATATATAAATAATAATTATATGAATTCTTTTTTAAATTATATGATAAAAGTTAAGTGTAAATTTAATTCTTAACTACATTATTGTGTACAGATAGATATATGCTAGTTTTAAATATATTAATCTAAAAACTTAATTTTATGTGTAATTACGTCGAAAGTGTATCTTATATGAGTTTTCAAAACTCATTTGGTCTATCAACAGTGGAAAACAAAGGATAAGGTTTGGTTGACAGATAAATAAATCTCAATTGTCCATCATTTTTCGCCATTTTTCGGCTATTCTTCGCCGCCGTACCTCATTTTTTCGATTGTTTTTTAATTCTCACCATACATTCGTTCGTTTTTCGTTGTCATTTTCCCCTTCTCCGCACATTTATTTACTCACGTCACGGGTGAAATGCATTTCCACTAAGCCCGGTGGATCTACTAGGTGGCAGCATTGAATTTTTTGGTTCATATGAAAGTTGTTTGAGGTGATTTGACATTGATATGGATGTGTATTTAGTAGGCTTGAAACCCCTTGTATATCTGGCGATGATCAAATCCTCAAGCTTTTGTCCATTGTTATATTTTATAGTACTATTCTTAAATCTTTTTTTTTTAATTTTTAGATCTTTTTTTTAAATTTGAGATTATAAAATATTCTTTTATATAATATCATAAAATAAAATTACATTTAATACAAAATATATTAAATTTTACTATTTTTAAGTATAATATTATAATAAAAATATAATGTGAATAAGAAAAAATTACATCATTATTAAATTACCTTGTAATGAGTTTATTCTTATTTATTCTAAACTATACTTTCAAAAATATTTTTTATATAATATCATAAAATTAAATTACATACAATACAAAATATATTAAATTTTAATATTTTTTAGTATAATATTATAATAAAAATATAATGTAAATAAAGAAAAATTACATCATTACTAAATTACATTGTAATGATTTTATTCTCATTTATTCTAAATTATAATTTTGATAAAATATTTTTTTATATAAAATCATAAAATAAAATTACATATAATATAAAATATATGAAATTTTAATATTTTTTAGTATAATATTATAATAAATTTAATATTCATATAAATAATAATATAATAATAAATACATAAAATAAGGACATCAATAATAAATATTTATATAATAATATAATAGTTAATTTATTATTCTATAATAATAGTTTACACAATAGTTAATATATTCAAGATTGGGAGAAACGGAGAAGGGTGGGAA
The DNA here is from genome assembly GCA_007115665.2 of Sequoiadendron giganteum. Taxonomy (NCBI): domain Eukaryota; kingdom Viridiplantae; phylum Streptophyta; class Pinopsida; order Cupressales; family Cupressaceae; genus Sequoiadendron; species Sequoiadendron giganteum. The sequence continues at coordinate 372,126,911 of CM021110.1, read as the reverse complement.
AGAAAAAACTAGGTTAAGGAATTCGGCTATTTTCTTCTCGGCTGTTGAAATTGATAAATGCCCTCCTAGAAAATTTCTCGACGACTGGTTCCATAACTACTGGAACTTAAAACTTGATCTCCATATTTCGTTCTGCGGGCGAATTCAGAAAGGTTTATATGTGACTTTCTTTGCGAATCAAGAATCCCAAACTAAAGTGCTTAAAAAACAGTACTGGACCGTCGGGTTTACCTCCTTTCGAACCTTGGCTTGGTCCCCTGAGGCCATTCTTGAGGAAGTTATTGCCCTCTCTGCCCCGCGGTGGATATTAGTTAAGCAAATCTCGCCATTCCTCTAGAGATTCATTCCCCAACTAATTGAACCACTCGGTAAGGTCATTTGAATGGATGACACTGTTAGGCTGGTTGCTCATATGGATGCCAGGATACTTGTCTCCCTGTTTCCTGGAAAAGAAATTTCGGTGGACATTAACATTAATATATCTGAGGATAATTATTCCTGCCCCATTGAAATTCTTGGAGGTTTGAATGCCTGCTTCTTATGTAGGAGAGAGGGGCATCTAAGGAGGGACTGCCCCATTATCAATAAGAAACCCTTTCCGACTAAACCCTCAACACACCTAAGCCCCTTTGCTCCTGCTAACCCCAATTTGGAACCCTCAGTGGTCAAATCTGCTCACTCTGCTGAAACTCTCAATCCCATTCCTACCATGGCCTCCAGCTCCCCATCCTTCCCTGCTGCCCCTCCCCCCCCCCTCGTCGTCGATTGTCTCCTTGTCCCCCCAAATTGAGGCTCAAAATGAAGGATTCCAAACCATTACCAGAACTTCCAATAAGTGCAGGCGGAGAACCAATAAACAGATCAACTCCTCTGCTGGGATCTCCCAATCCTTAGACCTCCCTCCCATCTCTGTAATGGACAACCCTATCCTGACCGCTTCTCAAGAATATCATGTCAGCTCCCCACCCTCAAGTTCATGCAAAGAGGACCATTCTGGCAATTACATTGGCTCAGCCCCCCCCCAGAATCTCCCTCACAAGATGTTCAAAGAAATTGGTGATGACTGTCTATTGGAGATCATCTCGGCCCATAACCGCTCCACTAATCCCGCTAATCTCTGCCCCAACCAATCAATGGAAGTGGATATCCTCTCCCCCAATGATTCTGAGAATGATGATGAATTCATCGGGAATCTCCCCTCATCTAAACGACAGGGAAGACCTTTGGGTTCCAAAAATAAAAATCCCTCCAAGAAAAAACAAGGGAATACCCCTCCTGCTGCTAAAACCCCAATCTTGGGATCGACAGACCAATGCTCTCCCCCCCCGAATGTTTCCTCATGAACTGCATCTCATGGAACATAAAGGGGCTTGAATCCCCGGACAGGAAATTTGTCATTAAGCGTTTCTTAAATAACTCTATGGATTTCTTAAGTTGCAAGAAATTAAAGCTACTGGATTTGTTCTTGAATCCAACCTTAATTTCCTTTGGAAGGATGCTATCAAATTCCATACCAATCACCCTAGGGGCGGGGGAGGGGTTGCTCTACTGGTTAACCCGAGATGGGAGAAGTCTATCACAGGTAATGGGATCTCCCCTTGTAATAGAGCCGTCTGGATCACTATCAACCACAATAACAATGTCTTTGGATTATGCTCAATTTATGCTTCAAATGACTATAGGGAGAGAGTGAACCTCTAGGACTGGTTGGCTACTCTCCCTAACATCCCTTGGTTCATGGGAGGGGACTTCAACATGATTTAATCCCAGGAAGATAAAGTTGGTGGTAATCCGTTTTCCTGGAAAGACCCTGAAAAATTCCACTGGAATAAAATGAAAAATTAAAAAAATCTCTTTGACCCATTAACCGAAAGTAAAGACATGAATCCAGGCATATGGCATACCTGGAGCAACTTTCAATAGGGTCCTTCTAGAATATACTCTAGACTGGACCGATTCTATGCTAATAAAAATTTCTTCTCTGTCTTACCGGATAATCTTGGTAACTCTGTCCTCGTCACCCCCACTCCCCTCTCTGATCATCACCCTATCTCCATCCATTTTAAAACCAACACCTCCCCTGTGATCTCCAAAGCCTCCAATCCTAAGTTTTTCCTTAACACTAGCATTCTCAAGGATGAGGACGCTCTTGCTGCCATCCATATCATTGGCCTCATCAATAAGAACAGTCTCCCTTCCATCTCTCACACCGAGAGATGGAACTTGAACATTCTTGCCTGGCAGAACCTTTTAAAAACCCTAGGCCAAAAAAGAGCCAAAGACTATAGATTCACCAAAAAAAAGCTCTCCTCTGACCTTCAAAGAGTTGAGGCTAACATCCAAGCCAACCCTTCTGACTTTGGTCTCATCTCCCCTGTGCTTATGATTAAAGAAGCCCTTAGACAACACCAGTAGGTTAAAATTAGAGGAGCCAAAATTAGGTCCCGTGCTCACTGGCTCCTGGTTGGGGATAGGGGCTCAAAATTCTTCTTCAACCTTCTTAAGCACAAGCACTCCAATGAAAATATTGAGAGAATTATTGTTAACAATCAAGAAATTACTGACCTTGACAGTATCAAGAAGGCCTTTGCAAACTTTTATAGGGATCTCTTTACCTCTGAAGACTCGGTGGAGGCTACCTCCCTTAGGAATCAATGTTGAACTCTTATCCCTAATAGAATCTCCTATGTGGATGTCGACCTGCTATCTAAAGACATTTCCCTGGAGGAAATTAACAAGGCCATTAACTCCCTTAACAATGAAAAGGCCCTTGGGCCCGATGGTCTCCCTATGGAGTTTTACAAGGCAAACTCGGACTGGATCTGCAAAGATCTTCTTGAGCTCTACTCGGAAGCCCCTGATAGGGGTTCCCTAGGTAGCTCCATCAATAGTGGTATCATCAAATTAATTCCCAAGGATGGTGACAAAGCTCTCATCAAAAACTGGAGACCTATCACCCCCTCAATGTTTCCTATAAAAATTTTGCCAAGATTCTGGCCTTGAGACTGGAGAAAATCTTGCCTAAGTTTGTTTGCTCTACCCAAATTGGCTTTATCAAAGGAAGATATATTCTTGAAAACCTGATCACCAGCTGGGAAGCTATGAATTGAGCTAACCTCTCTCAGCAAAACTCTGCCATGTTTCTCCTGGACTTCGAAAAGGCCTATGACAGGGTTGAATGGAACTTTATCTCCATGATGCTTGAGGCTTTTGGGTTTCCTTGTACTTTCTGTAAATTTGTGAAAATGTTACTTAATGATGCTTGTGCCCAAATTGATATCAATGGCTCCCTCTCTGAGCCTTTCCCCTTGGGTAGATCCATCAGGAAAGGTTGCCCCTTGGCCCCTGCTCTCTTTTTTATTGCCTCTGATGCCCTCTACTACATCCTTAGAGATAACTCTATTTCCCCTGTTGTTAAGGGAATAACTCTCCCTAATAACGAAGAGCTCATAAATTGCCAATTTGCTGATGACACTGCTATCTTCTTTGAAGCCACTACCCACAACTTTGAAGCCTTGCAAAACAAGCTCAACCTCTTTTGCTCTATCTCTGGTGCTCGCGTTTCTCACCCCAAGTCTATATATTTGGGATGGGTTGAACAACTCCCTGACCGGTTTAAAAGCTATGACTTTCAATGGGGAGGCCCACAGAAAATTGTGAGATACCTGGGCATACCTTTCTCTGTTGACCCCTCCCTTAAGGATATGTGGTCTTGGGTGAAAGAGAAGATCACTAACAAGTTGGATAAGTGGCACAACAGGTCCCTATCCTTGGCTGGCAGAGTTCAGGTCTGCCGAAAAATTCTCTCTTCCTACAACATCTACTATTCCTCTGCTTGGATGTTTAGTAATTATCAAATTCTGGAAATTGAAAAAATCATCAGGAAATTTCTCTGGTCGGATGGTAAAGGCAATAGGAAAATGCATGCTATTAGATGGGATTGGTGTCATACTGGAAAACTCCTAGGGGGATTGGGCCTGAAGGACCTCAAACTTCAAGGGATTGCCCTTGCTGCCAAATGGATTTTTCACTCTATGGAAGGCAATGATCCTTGGAAGGTCCTTATTAGAAATAATATCGAAAGAGGATTCCCAAAAAATACAAAACACTGGAAGAATCTGCCCTTCAATGATTTGATTATCGAAGACTTTCCTATTTCTGTGCATGGATCTATCATTTTTAAGTCCATATGGAAAGCCTAGAATCATGTTAAGAGCTTTATTACTAACAAGGCCTTCCATGATGATTGTCTTCTTCATGGTGAAAGATCCATCTGGTGGAACCTTTAGGCCTATGGCAAACCCCTTGCCCTTTCCCAAGGCTGCTCTGCTAGATACTGGAATAATAGGGGTATCTCCCAATTAGCTGACCTCTTTGACCAGGACAGGCTAATTAGTTGGGAAGACCTCAAAAGCAAATATAATATCTCGACCTCCCAGAAGAAAACTTATAGTATGATTATTAAAGCCACCAAGAACTTACCCTCTACTTGCCACGTGGACTCTCAAAGATACTTAAACTGCAAATGGCCTGATGAGACCATTATATCCAGAATCAAAGCCAAAAACGTGTACAAGGTGATTGGATATAATGATGCCATCATTGATCATGTCAATACTATCTGGTACACCACCCTGGATATCTGCTCTTGGAAGGACTACTTTAATATTTTTTGGAAAGGATCTATAGAACCTAAAATAAAATGCTTTAAATGGTTGGCGATTCTTGACAGACTCCCAATTAGAAAAGACAACTCTGCTATCGAGTACTATAACTTATGCAGAATGCCTGAATCAGGAAGGCACATTCTCTTAGACTGTATTTTTGCTAAAGAAATTTGGAAAATGTTTGACATCAATTATCCTATGATTATTAATACTTTTAAAATCATCACAGGGCATATTGATGGACTTAATAAGGATACTAATCTATTTTGGAACATTCTCTCTTCTATTATCCTTTGGCAGGTTTGGAAATGCAGAAATGAAGAAAGGTTTCAGAACACCCCCAGGGTTCTTACTGAGTCTTTTCGAAAACTCGCATACTTTAAAATCTTCTTGCAGGTTCATACTACCATGATGATGGATAGAAAGAAACTGAAGAGGTTCCTGAAGACGGGACATGCCACCTTCTTCATTTATGAGATGAAGAATGGATACGAATGGAGGAGAAATGTGGATAACCTGCAGATCTTCGAGAGGACCTGCAAAACGTTCATAAAGGAGCTAAAGAACCAAAAGAATGCCAAGAAGGACCAATTCCTCATGCTTGCTCAGATCCAAGAGAGCAAAAAAATTGTGTGGATGGAGGGCTCTATGGGGTGGACAGCCTGGGTTGACACTCTTGAAGATATTTTAATTTAAGGTTATGATTACCTACTGGTAATCTTTTGTCTATAACTTGTTGTTTTGACTAAGTCTTGATACTCCTGCTGCGAGGCCTGGCCTCTTGCCTCTGTAAATCTCGTTGATACTTTCTTTGTAACTTTTTGTGACTTTCTTATCTATAATACAAAAAAAATAGTTAATATATTAATAAATTAATAATAATATTAAAATCAATAAATTAATAATATAAATTATAAATTATAATTTTTATATAAATTATAAAAATCTAAATTAATAAAAATAATAATATACAAAAAAATTAATAATTATATTAAAATAATTGTCTATATTGATCTATCAATTGATCTTATTTACTAAACAAATGTATGCAAAAAATAAATCATTTTTTTCCTAATTGACCGTTCACACCTCTTCGACATACCCATTGCACAAGGTGCGATAGCTAGTAATAAATTTATTATATTTTCTTCGTGTTTAATTTTGTAATTTTAAATTGATTTTAGATGTGTATTTTTTTATGAAACACCTTTATATTAAATTGTATATTTAAGTTGCTATATTTTTGTACAATAAAAACTTTAGTAAAGTCTTAAAATTATAATATCTCTTTACATACATATTAATTTTGAATAAAATAGAATATGAATGATTTTTCCTTTTTGAAATATTTTCAATTTTTTATGTTTTAAATATATTCATTTAAAAACATATTTGTATGTCTAATAGTAAATTGAGAATATTTTCTTTTTATTTAATTTTCTAATTTTAAATATATTAATTTATTTTATCTTTAAAAAAAAAATTCATACTTAAGTTTTTAAATTTTAGAAACTTCTTACTTTTTATATGTAGTAATTTAACAAAAAAAAAAAAATTATATCTTCCTTTTATAAATAATTATTATTTTTGATTTGAAAATATTAAATATTTGTTAAAAACCTCAAGAGATATTTTGTTTTAAAAAGATATGAAATATTTAACTTTAAGTATATTAATCTATAAATTTTCGTTTTATATGAATAGTAAGTTTTAGAATATATTAACTTTAAGTATAGTAAATTTAGAATATATTTTTGCATACAATTTTCATTTTATAAATAGTAAATAGTAAATAATAGTAATAAACAATATTTAGTTTAAAAACTTACTTTTATATGAAATAGTAAATTTAAGAAAGTTCTTTTATACTTAATATTTTAAATTTCACAAATTTATAGTAATTTTTTTTTTTATCTTATTTTTAAAAATTATAATTATTTTTTATTGAGAAAATTACTTAAATAAATCTATATAAAAACCTTGTAAGATATATATTGAATATTTAATTTAAATAAATTTAGAATATTTTTTTATATATTTTTTATCTTATAAATAGTAAATAATAGTAGTAATAAAAAATATTTAATTTAGAAACTTATTATAAAATAGTAAATTTAAGAAAGTTTTTTTATACTTAATTTTATAAATTTTACAAATTTATAATAATTTTTTTTATTTATTATTTCTTTATTTCTTTATAATTATTTTTTATTGAAGAATTCTAGATTAATATGCTAAATGAAAAGTACTTTACGCATGCAGGAAACTTAAGAAAAGACCAGCAAACAATGAAGAAAGCTTTTATAATGTAGGACGGCTGAGTAGATCCTCTTGAGCATTTACATGACTTTATAAATGTACATGTCCAAACGTGGGTGCACGTCTCCCACTCGCTTTGATTATCATTAATATGTTATGCTTTCTTGCAATAACACGTACACATGCAATTCGTCAAACATTTATTCCCTATTTCCCTTTTAATTTAAATTTGGACTTTGATTATTAATTCACACGATTTCATATAAATTTTTCACCTGTAGGAAGCCTCTCGGCTTAAATATATAAATATATTGTTAGAAATAATGGAAAATACAGGTGATTGGTTTATATAAATGAAATGATAATTTATTGTTTTATTTTTATCTATTTTTTATTGAATTTTATTTATATTATAGGTGATTGGTTTATATAAATGAAATGATAATTTATTGTTTTATTTTCATATAAATGTCAAATTTCGTTCATTATTTATTCGAAATTATTTTACCACTAACAATATCTTATATTTCAATAATGATTAAATATAATAATAACTTTAAATATAGAATATATACATATGTTTTATATTCTTATTCTCAACATAATGTCAAAGCAATAAAATGTCTCATTAGGCCCAAACAAGACTTAATCATATAGTATTTGCGTACAACATATTTTGACACAATTACTATTCACAAATAGGAAGTAAGCTTCACATATTTAAACTCTTTCTTACCATTGAATCTATGCTTACTAGGTCTAGTATCACCATGCTTGATAAAATCAATCTATGATTAGCAAGTAAAACTACCATAAATTATATGAACTTCATGACACGAGGTACTTCGTTACCACATACAAGAAGATCCCTAGATGCATTTATAGGAAATTGATTGGGTGGCCTTACATTCTTCCCCCCTTATATAGACTTCTTCCTAGAAGTTGTTAAGGATTGGAAACTTAGCCTCATTATAGCAACACAATTCACTATGAATAACATTATAATTACTATTTAGAACTAAAATAACACTTTAACTATTAACACTATCTTATATAATACAATGTTATCATAATCATCTAAACTATAACACAAGAAGTTAATGTTGTTATAAGAAGGGAGGGGCCTTACACAATATGTCAGGGGTTCACACCAATCCATGTTTGGGAAACCAAAATTTCCAACCATCGCTTAGGGTGGTTGGGAAACCTCTCCAATGTGCTGCCATATCCCCAATGGTATGTTTTGGCAAGGAGATCTACAACGAAGTGGTAGAGAATGAGGCATACTTTGTTGAATTGGGGTTGATTGGGAGATTTAAAGGGTTATGGCCAAGCCTTGTAATTTTGCACCAATGGATCATAGACACATGGTGCCCTATCTTGCACAAAGACATCCAAATTTACCCCTGCGCAAGGGGGTTCTTCATGGATGTTTTTGACAATGCTCGAAATAGAAATACAATTTTGTGTGATTACCAAAGGAATTGTGAACAACATTTGCTTATGCTAAAACTGTGTCGCCCCTCCTTTAATCCCACTATTGAATCTTTTGATGCAGTTCCAATCTAGGTAAGACTTCCAAACCTTCCACTACAATTATGGTTCGATTCTTGTTTTGAAGCCATTGGTAATTCGTTGGGGAAGTTTTGGGGGATGGATGAGGGTTCTTTAAATTTTTTGTAGACAACTTATGCTCGTATTCTAGTGGGCATTGTCTATCTAGCATACACAATGCACTCGTCTGTGTCTGTCAAACTAACAGTCCGCTGACAACCCCTGTCATTACTGCAAAATTTTTGTACTTATCAGGCTGGGAAAAATAATTTACGACAGTTGGACATTTAATTTTCCACCTCAAAACAAATTAACCTCTTTTTTTTCAAAAAACTCCATTATGTATATTATATATTATTTATATATTATAATATTATATTTTCTTATATTATATATTAATATTTTATATCACATGATATTTTATATAATATATTATATAATATCAATATATGATATAATAAAATATTATATCATTGATATTATATTATATATTACATTTATAAATAATATATAATATATTTTATTCATATATGATATAATATATTTATAATATAAACAAATTAATTCCCTTCTATATTAATATTATAATAAAATATAATATTATAAAATTTAAAATTTAAAAATATAAATTTAACCATGTAAGATATTTATATTTTTTAATTTTATATTTTATAATATTATATTTTATTATAATATTAATTCAGAAGGGAGTTAATTTGTTTATATTATAAATATATTATGTCATATATGGATATTATATATTATAAATATATTATATCATATATGAATATTATATATTATTTATAAATATAATAATATAAACTTAAGAATATATATACCTTGTTAAATTTATATTTTTAAATTTTATATTCTATAATATAATATTTTCTTATAATATCAATTCAAAAAGGAGTTAATTTGTTTATATCATATATGGTAATAATATAAACTTGAGAATATATATACTTTACATGAATTTACAATGGTTAAATTTATATTTTTAAATTTTATATTTTATAATATAATATTTTCTTATAATATCAATTCAAAAAGGAGTTAATTTGTTTATATTATAAATATATTATATCATATATGAATATTATATTATTTATAAATATAATATATAATATAATATCAATATATGATATAATATTTTATTATATATTAATTATAAATATAAATAATACATACTAATATATATTAAAATATTATATCATAAATAATATTATCTAATATATCATATTATATAAAATATCATGTAATATAAAATATTAATATATAATATAATAAAATATAATATTATAATATATAAATAATATATAATATACATAATGGAGTTTTTTGAAAAAAAAAACAAGGAGGTTAATTTGTTTTGAGGTGGAAAATTAAATTTCAAACCACTATAAATTGTTTTTCATGGTGGAGGTCCGAGAGGTACGAAAATTTGTTAGCAGCAATGATAGGGCTGTCAGCAGACTATCAGTCTAACAGACACGGATGGGTGCATTGTGTATGTTGGATAGAAAGTGTCATTTTGGTCGAGTGGTTCATATCTAAAGCACTACTAAAAAATATTTCCTTTAAAATTGCAAAAGGGAATTGGAAGCAGCTTTTAGATTATGAAGCTTTACCTTTCCATTGTCATCGATGCTTCAAAATGGGTCATATAGTTGCTTAGTGTGCAAAGTGGAAGGTTGACTATCAGGTCGCTTGGTGGAAAGAAGTTTTGCCTTAACATTATTCAGTTGCAAAGGATGGTTCATGCTAGGAAGGGAAGTCAGAAAGTGATGCCACAACCATTGGGGATGACATGCATATGGCTGCATCAAGTAAATCACAACCATTCCCAAGGGCAAAGGATGTTTCTCCTCCTGTGGAGAAATGCAGCTCCTTAGAAGAAGAGGATCCAAAATCAAGCTCGATGTTGGTTGATCAAGCCAAAAGTGAAACTTTTGTGTTTACTAGGGGAGGGAAAGAAACCCTAGATAATCTAGTTGAGACAAAGAATGTTGGAGTTCCAGAAGATAACTAGGCAATAGTTCAAAGGAAAAGGAAGAAAAATGAGGTTTTGTTCAATATGTAGCTTTGCTCCCACACCAAATATGGAGCAAAATCATAGAGTCTTATCTAATTTGGTGTCCTCGTTTATCCATCTTGTTGCGCATTCATGAGTCGTTTTGCTATGGGGATGGTAGATTTGGTTAATTTTTCTTTTGTCATGGTTCTTGAGCTTTAGATATGGGGATGATGTTCCCCTTTGTAACCTCACCTAGTGTGGGCCAAGAATATTTTTTCGTCTTCAAAATTCTAAGGGTGGCCCTTTACAGCCACTTTTATGAAGCAAAAAAATTTAATAATGATTAATTACCTAAATAATCATGAAGGTGGATGTAATGAGATCAAATGGGATTAACTGATTGATGTAGTGAAATCAGTTAATCGATATGGTGGTGTTAAAGTAAGTTGAGATAAATTAATAGTTAGAAATGATGCATGGATTACGATGGTAGTTTTAGGGTGTCTATATTTTCCTATCTTTAAAAGGGAATTATGACTAAAATAAATACATTTTGGCCCTCTAAAGATAATAATATTTGATAATGTAAGTTGGATTTTTTTAGTTTTAAGATTTCAAAATTTGCACTTAGGAATGGCATTTTTCTTAAGACCTCATCCAACTATTACCTACAAGGGAACGAGTTGGTTGAATCAACCAACAAGAACCTCGTAAGGTTAATCAAGTGAGTGGGTGTTGACCATTAGAGAGAGTGGCATAAGCATCTGAAAAACAGCTCTATAGGTTCACTAGATCACCCCTAAATAGGTCCTAAAGATATCCCAATTGAATTGGTATACGAGAAATAAGTGGTCATACCTATTTCGATGGAAATCCCACCCTTACAGTTGTTAAAGGCTATAAAAATTAAAGAAAAAGGAGCAATGGAATTTAGGTTAGCATAATTGGTAAGTCTTCAAAGGTGAGTGAACATGCCAGTAACGTCATGGTGAGCCACCAGCAGGTGGTAAAAAGATGGTTCGATAAGAGAGCATCTAACCCTAGTTTTAAGCTCGAGGATTTGGTTCTTAAATATGAGTAAAGGGTCATGAGGATAGGTCAACACACAAAATTTGATTCTCTATGGAGAGGCCCTTTTTGCATTATTAGTAATAGGTAGGGTAACACATTTGAACTAGCAAATGAAGAATGCCATGCCTTCAAGATTTTGGTTAATAGAATCCACTTGAAGCACTTTAACTAATTTATTGGCTCTTCCCTTGTACATACTTAGTTTCCCTTTTGATTGTTGTTTCCTTTTGCTAAATAAGTGTTGTTGGCACACGTTGTTGTCGACCCTTGGTTGTTTCCAAGTTTGCAACTCCACGCCTTGGCACTCCTTTTAAAATACTCTCTAAAAGACAGTTATCTACTCCACTCCCCCTACAATTAATACTCAAGTGCTCCCAATTACATGACCCCTCATAAAAATCTTCCCGAATCTTTCGCAAGCGGCTCCTCAAGTGTGTGTATCATCCTTTCCATTTATGGGCACTAAACTCAAAATTTTGCATAATGATTATATATGAGAAATGATGGATAATAAATACCCATCCACTGATCAAATGAAACATTTTAAACACCCTCAAGTTTTTAACAACACTAAGCAAAGAGTTGAGTGAAGAATTGTAAGTTGATTTAGTGATCAATGTTTTTTTGAGAGCTAGATAAGGTTAATTTGAGAATAATTTTTAGATAGATCCTTTTGAGTCCTCATTTGTTGGTGGACATCCTCAAAGGTGAAAATCCCAAAGATCGGGTGTGTAAAGAGCGAAAACTCTTTAATTCAAAACATCGACAATAATTTAAATAAATTCATTTATATTCAAAAGAAAGTTGACACTTCATTCATCAGACATCATAAAAACCAAATGATTTCAAAACAATGACTTAAAGTCGATAAATAGATTCATAATACTTCTAGTTAAATTCATACATGTGTCATCTTACACGACATTGATAATAATACAAAAGTATTTGAAACATAGTTTTACAATTCGACACTTAGGAATTATGTCGCCTTAAGCTCTACAATACATAATTCAAGAAATAAATAATACATAATTGAAGAAAACATCCTTTGATCTTTAATCTGATAGCTTATCTTCAAACATGAAGATGAGAACAAGAATTAGGCGCTTTTTCCGCACAACCTTGAAGTTTACGCTTCCTCGAAATTCCTTAGTCATTTAAAGAATACCCGACCCTGCACAAATCACTTAGCAAAAAGCAATCGACAAGCAAGATGGAATCTGGGCGTGCCTAGTATAGTAGTAAAACCACAAGCATTTTCATTTTTCTAATTCATTTCAAAAAAAAGCAAGTTCGATACTAGGATATGGTAGAAAGTTCATTCATTCCATCTATTTCAATGGTCCTTAAGTTACTTGGCCAAGTAAAATGTCATGCATGATAAATAAAAACAATTTTGGAAAAGCAAAACTACACTCTCTCATGACCCATATTCGGCACCCGTCCCGGAAGGTAACTTTCCAAACACATGACATGCACATTCATTTATCAAGCATACATGGTTCCATTCAAATAAATTTAATCTTTCACAAGCAATTTAATGGAAATATTGTTTCAAGCAAAAGCGGTTCAAATGCAATATTCTCATCGTTTTAAATCATAAACATCATTAAAATAATATTTAAATCGAATAATTAAAATAACAAAAGAAGGTGTATCTCAAGTATGTAAATCAAGTACATATTCAAACGGGCATAAAATGAGCACACGTTCTTTCGGTTTATTTAATCATTTAATTTATTTTCACTTTGAAATAATCCTGTTCTAATTCATTTTGTTTCCAAATAATTAATATTTTAATTTACTTGAGTTATTTTCTGTTTTTCACGTTTCCAGAAAATAATTACTTTTTTTTAAAAACATGTTTAATAACACATTTTCATTTCTGTTTCGTAATAATTTGAGTTTTATTCACAAAATTCACTGATTTTAACTTGTATTTTGCAAACGCATTTAATATTCAGAAAAATATTTTATCATAATCTTTATCTTTTATGTTTCTTCATGGTGAAATTTAAATCTATCTGTTGTTGTTTGGTTTTTCTAAAGTTTTTCTAAATATGAATGAAATAAACGTTTCATGTGTGAATCTTTTCCAAATCAGAAAAATAAATCAACTGTCTTGAATGTTTTCTATTCAAAATTATCCTACAATTTTATGTTTCTAACTTGTTCAATGGTTTTTTTGGAAAAACACAGATTGATGTTTAAAATTGCATCAGAATTCAATGGAAATAGTGATACTTTTAATAGATTTCAAAACCAAAATCAGAGAAAACAATTCCAATTAAATATACTATAATCATGAATTTGTTAAATAATTTTTTTATAGATTCTACTTGGTAATTCTTGAATCTGGAAACGATTAATTGCTTCCTTTGTCAGATATTTTCCTGTTGCTATTCCTCTGTTGCTTGTGTGAGATGAAGTGAGGCAGATTTTTGTTCTTTCTTTTCTAATTTATAACTTCTCTCCACATGCCTTGTCTTGCTTCCTTGCTTCCTCCCTAAGACTTCTTTGGCATGCTTTACTTCTCCTTGCACCCATCCTTCCCTTGTGTGCCCTCTCCTTCCTTCTCCCCACACATTCTCCTCTTTGTTTCCTGCGCTTACCTTTCCCTGTCTCCTGTGCTTACCTTTCCTCTCCCTTATGCACGTCCTCTGCTCTTCTATTTTGTTTACCTTTCCACCTCCCTGCCTGGCCGCATGGAAGAGAGTGGGTGAATGGGAATGAGAGGAGTGTTATAACATAAACATATAAAAATCCCAGACTCCTTTGGTCACACATAGAGTTTAGAAGGTGAGAAAAACCTTCAACCAAAAACTTATAAAATCTCCCTGGTGTATGCTCATACAAGGAAATAAGCAAATGAATATTACCAAATTCATTCCCTCTACTGTATGAGCCTTCTCTCAAGTCAGATAAAGCCAATAAAATATCAAAGACTGTGTGTATCTTCTTGTCCCATCTCAAAAACGGATTTTTACTCTCTTTTTCCCCTTCGAATTTTCTCCCAGACCCTCTCTTTACTCATGCAAAGATGTTGGATTTATTCACAAAGCCAGATCCCCTTTTTGTGTTTGATCTTTGGTTTAAATTTTCAAACTCCAAGTTTTAAATTTTGATTGCATTCAATTTTTGGCTGAAAGATATTTTCTTCAACTTGATAATTGTTGTTTGAATTCCATTTCAAATTTGAATGTATTTGTTTTCCAACTTGTTTTCAATAACTCAGTTTGATATTTGATTATTTAAACATTTACATTTATTTTTCTTAGTTATCAAATGAGAAAAATACAATTACATCAAATAACACTATTTTACCTCTTTTATAATTCTGAAATTAAAAGTTTATTCCAAGAATAAATAATAGGAACATTATTATTTTTAACTATTAATAAATTATTGACACAAAGAATTCAATTTATTTAAATAAAATCAACTTTCTTCACAAAATAATCAAATCATCATGTGAAGCAAACATATATTGTTTCACATATATTTGAGAAATCAGTTAAACTTAATTTAAAATTTGCAAGTATAATCATCACGAAAATGCATTAAAATAATAACTAAGTGTTTGTGTGAGATTCCATCGTCCTCATAAACGTCTAATGGCTAAAATGACTCTACCTGATCAATGTTCTCGCCTTCACTCACATTCACTTGTTCCTGCGTTCACTTGCACTCGAATTTTCATCAGCAATGACAAACCCCAAATTTAATAAAAATGCATTTCAAATCATTTCATTTACATTTCAATTTCAATTTCAATTTGCATTCCACTTTCAATTTCACTTCAATTTAAATAATCATTTAACATAATAATTAAAAATCTCATGATTTATAATTGCATTTAAATAATCGACAAATATCAATACGTGACAGGGTGGGTGTGGAGAGCTTCCTCAATTTTAAGGGATCAAATCATATGCTTCAGACCCTACACAACCTTAATCCAAAATACCCAATGTAACAAGTGTTGCAAAGGGGCGCTACAAAGCTCCCTCTCTTGTTCTAGACATCACTTATGGAATCTTTGATGCCAAATCAACAAAGAACCCAAAGAACTTGAGGGAGGGGACCCATGCTGACATGCTCACCAAGGTTCAAAATAATAATTATGATTATTTCGACTTTAGATTGTGGAGCTCCAGCCTGGCATAATATATGGTGCCTCTTGTGCACTTGTGCCCAAAACTTATTGTTGCTTGCACAAAGGCATACGATGCCAATAATAGTGTCATTCAAGGTCACCATCTAAATGTGGAGATCAACACAAAGACAATGCAGGAGATGATTTGACTCCCTAACAACCCCAATGCAAATGTATGTAATATTGAGAGGCTACAGATGGTGTGGAACTCTCGTGTCCAAAAATTAATGTCCCTTAACTCAACACTTCATTGAAATTACACAAAAATTTCACCTTTTCCCATCACTCTTTCGAGCTTTGTGGCATAGGCCATGAAGGATACCCTTCCATACATGTGTTTATCTTTGGGAAATATTTGAACACCAATGTCTAATGATTTTTAGTTGGGCACAATCTTCCACCTAAAAATGGTGAAAAGAGAGAAGGCATACAAGATGGTATTTGCAAATGCCATCACCGACAACATCCATGCTCAGCTAGAAAAAAATTCAGCTAAGAATACTTTCAACTATTCATCTTTCCTTCTACACCTGATTCTCTTTCTAAACACTAAGTTATTTTCACAATACTTCACCATCAACGCGACAGACATGGGTTCATACCCTCACATAGTGATCCTCATCTCCACATGGACCCACATCCTATCAATCATACAAGACTATCATAAGTTCACGGAGTGCTTCCTGTCCCCCCTTATTGACCTAAGTCAAGAAGCAATCACTTTCTAAATTATAGACAAGCAGAGAGAATGGCTCACCAATTGAAAAATCCCATGTGACTGGTTCTTTGGAGCTTGTTTCACATTCATTTGAGTCCATGGATTTAAGGAGGAGCCACTCTGGACTCTGCGGACACTTACAAATAGGACCTTATCCCTAGAGTTGGTTGACAAACTTGATGTGGTAGACTCTATTTTTGGATCAGGATGGAAGAAGAAGGCCATCTATGACACCCCCTTTTCAAGGGAAGGCATTACATCGATGAAGAGATCCTAGGAGTGATTGGTCATACTCAAGCTGGTAGATCTCATCTTATATCTGATCAATGATCAATGGAGCTATGACCTGACCAATCATATGGTTGCTCTCAAGATAACTTCCTCTTTTGTTCACGATCCTCAACCATACTTCGAGGAGAAAAATTCGTTGATGGAGGATGACATCAAATTCTACATTGATTTATCATGAATCCCCTCAGACACCAGCAAACCTTGGGAGTATTTTTACAAAAAAGTTTGTGATTTTCATCCCTTGAGGCTCATGACCGAAGGTTTGAGAGCACAACTCATCCAATGAGGCTAGAGTAGAGAAGTAATGGAGGCCTATTGGAAGTATAGGTAGGAGATTCACCAAATGGAGCATAATTTTAAAGATGTATAAATATACAAGTAATGGGAGAAAATTTGGGATGAGCACCATGAAGAGGAAGGTCGAGTTGAAGAAGAAGTCTCGATGGAAGAAGAAGAGGGAACCCCCTCAAAGAAGGAGGAGGAAGTTTTTGAAATACAAAGGCCTACATCATGGCCTCCTCCTCTATACACAACAACACAAAAACAAAGGTAGGCCACTTGGGGGCAACCAAAAGTAGGGGGAACTCAGCTTCGTACCAAGGCACAACTATCTAGTTCTCCCTCCAACACCAAATAGAAAAAGAGGAGAGTGCTACAAAAGTGGAAAGGGGATGAAGAAGAAGAATAAAAAATAGAGGAAGCAAGAGTTAGTGCCATGTAGCCACTCCTCATCATCATGCAACAACAGGTAAATTTTACTCCCCCTCTCCTTCCCCTGCCTCTTCTTTCTTTGCTTATTCCATGCCTTCAACCACTTCCACCCTGATTATCACCCATCCATAGATAAAAATTTTAACCACTTCCCACTCTCCCACATTCATCCACTTTAGATAGATCCATCATGGCACAATCACCTACCATCCCTCTCAATGGCTTACCACCCTTTTCACCATCCATATTGCACGTTCACCCACCCATTCTCGTGGAAACAATGTTTGTTGTCTCACAACAAGTGACCATTTCTTTCGAGGCTACCACAAGGATTCCCCTTCGCGAGAGAAATAATTCAATCTCAAGATCGTTTCACTAGCAATTAGAGATTGCAAGAAAGGCCCACGAGGCTCGAGCATAAAAAGATGAGGAAAAGAAAAAAAAATCCATGGTGATGCCCCACATGAGGTCCTTCTTCAACCCCACCCAACAATCCTTAATGATTGTGCATATGGAACCTACAAATATTCAAGCCCCAAGAGTAGATGTAGTTGGGGGATTACTCGATTAAATCTTAGTTAGGCAAGGTCACATTGCAAGCTCTAATTAATGGAGGAAACCAAAGGGTGCTACCACAATAATGGGTTACACTTTTTGGGACATCTCAATTTTTGTTGAAATCGTATATTTTTAGAAAATATAATGATTTACGCCTTGAAAGGTTCCATTTAAAGGATTTTAATTAAAGAGGGTTTGATCAAACCCCCTTAGATAAAACCCCAGTAGTTTTAAACCATACCTATAATGGAGTCTCCTCTACACCTATCAAAATGTTGATAAAAAACCACTTTTGATTTACCTTTTGGGGGATTAAATGAATTCATTAAAAATTTATTTTTTGTAAGTATGTAGTACTTATTATAAGCTTCCCAAAAAGTATAATTTTAAATATATTTGATTTTATTATTATATTTATTTTTTATTTCTTGTGAATGTAGGTTTTTCACCGAAAATCAAGCTCTATGTTTTACACATGTGGAAAAATAGTAGATTACGATTTTTTTTTTTGAAAAATATCTATGCTCTTAGTATTGATGTCTTAAATCCAACAAAATAAAAATGAATTTTGATACATACAAAAAAAATTGTGTTATGCAGTAAACCTATGTCTAAATTGCACTTGGTTTGACTTCAAAACTTAATTAAGAAAAAAATATTCAATAAAACACTATGAAACCAAATGATGGAGCTAGATATTGTAGTTACAAATCTAAATTTGAAAAAAATAGAATTTTATGCTTCATAAAATAAAAATTTGTGTTATATAGTAAACATCACTGTTTAAAAATGATGTTTACTATGAAAAAGTAGTTATCGAAGGAGATGGAAAAAGAAATGCAATTTGATTCCAATTTTTTTTTTAAATATATATTTAGAATCTATAGACAAAATGTCACAAATCACAAGTTTTCATCATCTACAAATTCCTCATGGTTTAGCAGCTATAGGTGTCTGAAAGTGAAAATTTAGTTAAAAAAGTTTAGTTCAATGTCAAGTTTGGCCAAAAAGTATAACCCACTATTGTGGGATCACCCCAAAAAGTCTGTAACCACAAACTACCTCAAAGCAAGCTGACACCTGGAAAAAAATGAACAAGAGCTTATAAGAGTGAAGGGCATAATTGACCACCTAAACATTGAGGGCAAGGCCAAGGATGTGGAGCTCTCTAGAATGAGGTTTGATGTACAGAGCCACGTCAATGGCAAGACCTTCCAACTAGAAGTGAACCAAAGATCATAGCTACAGGTGCAAGTAGTAAAACTAAAGGCTCATATTGAGAGGCTAGAAAAAGAGGTCACAGAGAATAAGCTACAACAAAGGGAGCTTGAGCTCACGCAAGTTTAAAAGAGTCTCTTAGACTACATGAGCTTGCAACAATAGATGCAGCAAGATTTTCAAGCTAGGGACCAAGAAATCCAATAGCTCGAGGAGGACCTTGTCGCCCGCTCAAATTATAAACATCATCCCAATGGTTCAACAGTTGTATGTCTCCTATTGGGAAAGGATCAATAACATGGCCCCACACTTAAAGCGTGTGCTTGGGTTCATTATAGAAACAAAGACTCGACGCACAAGTGAGCACATATGTGGAGAAATTCCTTGCCTTCATCTCCCCCAAGATCTTAGACTCGTAGCTTCTAGTATAGAATCTATATAGTGCATCGGATGAGACACTTTAGGTAGTGGGGGTTGCTAATAGGAGGCAGGCGACAGTCAAGGCCAATGAGTTCTTAAGCTGCAATAAGGTCGCATTCAAGTGCAAGGAATATCTAAATTCCTTAGAGTAGGTGGTTCAAGTGATGAAAGGACACACTGAACAACTGGTCCAGTTAGGACCCCCCTCCTTATTCCTTGTCGATAATACAATCTTTTCAAAGGACTAGATCAAGGAGTTGCTGATTGGAAAACATAATGACCAAAACATTTTTGCAGTTATGATTCAAGCACGAAATGTCTCTGAGGTGGACGCTATTCTATAACCACTCAACTAGAGTTTCAAATGTGGGTTGTAGTATAGGGTTTGAGTAGCTTCTCCTTTAAGGAGATAATTGATTTGGATAGAGCTTTCAAAGCTCTAAAATAGAAATATCAACCCTCAGAAGACGAGTGGACACCTTTGAGGTCCGCTCTTTAGAGGTTGTAAGTTTTGTAGGCATCCTTCCTTTTTGCATTTTTGCCGAAAAAATTGAGCTCTTTCATTCGTAAGCGAATTCCCTTGCAAGTCGCCAAGATTATGGATTAAATCCACTTTCAAAAAATTTGGGCGGTTGGTTGTTTGTCATGGGCATGCTCAAAGGTTGGGTAGATTTTTATATTGGCCTCCTCATCCTCTAAGTTCCTTTTCAAATTTTGTCTAAGTATTGGCTCTTTCCACAAGCATTGCATAGTGCTCCCATGCTCACTCTTCATAAAAAGACTCTTGGCATCCTTCAAAAGTAGTGTTAGCTTGCCACATGGTGGCTCCATGTGTTGTCAACAAAAGTAAAAGTTAGGAAAGATTTCAAGTTCTTGCTCCTCAGCCTACCACATGTCGCCATGATGCTCATTTTGTGAGCTTCTCAATTCTTGATCAGTCCTCACTTGTACCATTGGAAAAAGGGTAATAAATGGGGCCCATAATGTAAATATTTCTAAAAGGAATTAGAGCTTCCACATGGTAGCTTAATGCTCTTTGAGGGTGAATGAGGTTCATTTGTTGGAAAAAGGTGCACTATTGGTTGATCTAATTAATGGGGTTAACAAATAGAGCTATCTTTGAAGGGAATTTCTTTGCGCCATGCATCATCTTGGTGCTCGTCTAAGATAGGGTTTTCTTGTCAAATCTAGTAGCTATGTCATTGGTCGAAGCATATGAGCCCCGTTTCTAGTGAGAACTTTAGGACCAGTTAAGAGATGGGCATGCATCATTACGGTGCTTTCTCTAAGCATCAAGAGGATCATGAGGCATTAAGGTTACGCCATATCCAGAGTTAAAGACCGTCTGCATAATATTGTATGCACATATGAGCTAAAGCACTTCCCTTTCAATTAGATGGTTACAACAACCTCATCATGGGGAAGAGTGCTAGGCTCCAAGTGTTGGTTTTCTTGTCTTGTAAACTCCACCACACCAAGGTTGTTGTGCCTATATATTGGAAAGTTCTTTCTTTTGTAAGGGTTCACAAATTTTCCCAAAAAAGAGAACAATGATTGTAATAGTTTTATCTTTAATAGAAAATAGTAGAAGTTATTTCCATTTTATCAAACCTTAATAGTTGCCCCTTGCAAGAAGGATTGGATATCCTATAATGTGCCTTTGTGGCCTTTGTAATTTTTTCTCCACCTAACAATGAAAAGGACGTGTTGTTCTATGTTTAAACATGTGGAATCAATTGTTGTATGTTGTTTTTAAATTTTTCTTCTATAGTGCTAGACTTTTGTTATGTTGTAGGATTTAAACCATGCATGTGCTCTTTTATATTGGTTGTAATGCTTCAGGAACTTTAGGCTATATTATGCAAAATTAGGAGTGAATCACATTAGTAACACTAGTGTATTGCCTTAGAGTAGTTTTCCAATTCAATTTATTTCTTGCATTTTCTTCTCCTTTTCTCCCCCAATATTCAAAGAGTTGGCTTCTAAAATCCTGGAGGTTGTTTCACAAACAAAAAAATTTGTCCCACATTTGTGAAACTTCCCATAAGAAGTTGTTTGTCAAGAACAAAAATATTTAGGCATAAAAAGTGACAATGCATGAGTAAGCCAATAGACAGAAGGCATAATAGTTGGTTTCAAATGGAAAATTTGAGTGTCAAAAGCATGAACAAAATAAGTCAAACAAGCAAGAAATAAAAATTAAATCAAGCTCAAGGATAATGAATGGGAGTGAATGAGCTTGGAGAAAATCATGTGAATGGACATAAGTAACACTACTTACCAGATTACACTATCAAGAAATTAACCAATTAGATAAAGCTAGAGATCTATATGACACTATAAAAAAAAGTTATGTTAAACTTTACATTTACATTAACTGAGCTAGGAAATGAAAACAAAGAAAATTGGGAAAAAAGGAATAGACTATGAAAATTAAATATAAGACAATGAAATAGAAGAAATAAGGAACCTAGAAAATGATTCAAATAGCTCGTTGGCATAGACACTAGCGTGTCACTCTATCATCATAGTTAGGTGTTGTCATCCCAATTTGTGTTATCATCCAAAAATGATAGAAAATACAAAGATCTTACCATTTTTTTTTACCTATACACTAAGAGGAAAAACCATGCCACAACATTCAAGAAAGTAATAGACAAGTACATAATCATAAGAACTACTTTAAAGTAACTACTTAAAAAACATTGAAACGATGAGGAAATAGAAGAAGGGAAATTGAACCTCCAATTGTGTCTTCAAGAGAATCTATAGCCAGGACAAGAAAACTATTTTGGTTTGGATATTAAATGTTTCTATACTTAATTGTGGAATAGCTTTTCCATAAAAAATTTGGATCACACTTCATGATTCATCATCAAGATGTAGAAATCCAGAGAAGAGAATGCAAAATGGTAAATTGTAGACCAAAACTAACTAAATAGAGGAAGGAGGTGAGGTGATGTGGGAACCAAGAGACCGCAGGTGTTTAAAAAGAAATAAACTATTTAAATTTTTAACATAAAAAGTATAAAATTGAAAATAAGAAATGATATAATCTACAAATAGGAGATGAATGTGCATATAATCAATTATATACAAACCTATATGTAAAAATAAGAATCTATTATAAAATGACATACAAGCCTATATTTATGCATATTGGAAAAAAAGAAAAGAAAAAAGGTTAAATCAAACAAGTACAAACAAAATACAACTGACATAAAAGAAAATAAACATATATATAATGACATAAAAACCTATCATCTACAGAGAAAATATACACAAATAAGCTATGTGAGAAAGGATAGTCAAACACACACACACACACACACAAACTAAATAGAGGAAGGGGTGAGGTGACATAGGAATGAAGAGACCACAAGAGGTTAAAAAGAAACAGACTAGTAAGTTAACACAAAAAGTATAAAATTGAAAATAAGAAACTATACAATCAACAAAAAGGAGGAAAATGTGCATACAATCAATTATATACAAGCCTATATTTATACATACAAAAAGAAGCAAAAAATGTATGTTGAATTAGACAATACAAATAAAACACAAGTGACATAAAAGAACATAAACATATATAACAACATACAAACCTATAATCTACAGAGAAAATACACAAAAAAAACTATGTAAAAAAGGATAACCAAACACACACACACACACACACACGACATACAAACCTTTAATCTACAAGTAAAAAAATATACGAAAAAAACTATATAAATAAGCATATAAAAACATAATACAACAGTATAAAAGTAAATATAAACCCTCCTCTCTCTTTACACACACATATGCATGTATGTTTATGTTTATTATATTATATTATATACTTATATATACACATATATGAACACACATATATATATCCATGTATGTGTGTATGTATGTATGTTTGATTGTTTGTTTATGTGTGTGTTTATGTATAGCTACATATATACATGCTAATTATATGTGTATGGATATATATAAATGTATATATGTATACGTGTCCACATATATAGGTATGTGTATATGTGTGTGTATATATAAGTACATGTTTATGTATGTTCCTATACACATATAGGTGCATACATACACATGTACAGGTATATATACACACACATATACACATACATATGCATATATATTTATGTATACATATATGTATGTATATAGTTAGCATGCATATATAGATATACATAAACATGCATATATATGTATATGTATACATACATACATATTTATATACATGTATATACATACATACATGCATGCATACATACATACAAACATACATATATACGAGTGTGTATGTGTTACACCGTGTTGTGTGTTTATCGATTTACTATTACTATGATTGGTTAAAATACTGAATATATGAATGTATTTGTAACTTTGATTGAAATACATGTGTTTGTACTTTGTTTACCTGAATCATTGAAAAAATGATGAATGGATGTTAATTTCATTTGATGTTTAAAATGAGATGAATATGAGGAATGAATGCTGATTGAATTTGATATTCTGACTATGAAATGTATAATGCAAATGATTGTTTTTATGAACAACTGACTATTGTTGAAAATGTGATGAGTCGAATGCAAATGCGGGATCAAGCCTCCAAAACAGAGAGGAAGTATCACTCAAGAGAAGGACTTGTTCAAGTAACCTTTAAATGAAACCTAACTGAGCTTTCACACACTCACTTATAGAATGGTTAAGTCGAGTCATAGTTTTGAGAAATGGGTAAGTCATCTTTAGTCATGTTTCTGTTTGAATTAGAAAGGATCATTATTTTTGTTGTGACCATTCTTGGTTTGTGATAAGTGCTTGGTGCATGTGAGTTCTTCTTGGTATGACTATATTTAATTGATGAGATATATATATACATGAAATGTATATATATGTATATACATGTCGATGATAACCTATACACATAAGTTAATACGCACATAAGTATACGTAGGTAGATGTACCTAGGCATGCTCATGGACAGATTTCTCATGGGCATAGGGGGTATCGAATAGACAATGAGACACATATATATATATGTATATATACACCACATGCATATATGTTTGTCAATAAGTTAGCAATTATATGTGATTAATTGATTATATAAGTGAATGTATATATGAGATATGCATATATACATGTATTGATATACTTGTATGTGTTTACATGATGGAATGTCCATACAAGTATTTCAATATATGTATATATGTGCATATAGATGTATATATACATATGATATTGTTTATGAAAATGAAAACATGGATATATGCATTCGAATATTGAATGGTTCACTTAATGAACTTGTTTGTTAACAAGTATTTATATATATATATATAACATTAGTAGTGAGTCATGCATAAAGCAAAGGCTGTGAGTAAATATTCTAACATGTTGCATGAAGTAATGGCAACGCTAAAAGCACTTGAATATAACTCAACAAATGATATGTGTTGAAATTTTATGCATGACAAAGTCAAACTCAATTAAAAGCACAAGAAATAAGTAGTGACTTAGTCTTTTAAAAGAATAGGGAAAATGGTGTTTTTCATGGCACCAAAGTATGAATGTTACAAGTCGATTAGAATTTTTTAACCTACTACAAATTCAAGCATGTGAAATATGAATTGGTCAATTAAGTAGGCCAAATAAGTTGACCAGTAGACAACCATTACCTTGCATTTCTTAACTTCTTTCTTGTTGTCTCGAGGAATGAGGCGACTCATTCTCATGGTTGTATATGTGTTTGATGAGCATCAATTCATATTGCCACCTTCTTTGTTTAGTTGTTGAGTCGAGCTAGTGAGCTGAGAAGTGTCACTTTGAGTAACTTGTTTATAGACAGCAAAGGCTCATATTTTTGTATAAATAGAGGAAAGGTTTTCCTCATTTGGATATGCATTCACTTGCATTCTACTACTTTTTATCTGTGATATTCTTGTTTTGAGCTGAGAGTTTAATTGTGAGGAGTTGTGAGGCATATAGTGTGAGATTTATTGTGGAAATTTTATGAAGAGGATTTGAGAAGTGGAAAGAATTGCAGAGCTTTTTCATAGAGTTGATTTAGCTAAGGAACCAATTGGTCAATTGGAGTATAGATTATATCAGGCATGTGATTCTATTTATTTGATGTTTGATCTATTTTTGGAAATATTAAATGTGTTGTTTGTATTGTTTAGAGAAATGCATTAACATTCTAGAATAGAGAAAATATTATATTTGCTTATTGGAAAGGAAAAGAATCTCGTTGTTATGATTTCCTTATGAGTGTTTGTACATACTCCATATTAAGGAGTAGATGTTATCAATAGTATTATATATTAGGATTGATGAAGCGTGAATAGCTTAAGAATTTATTTGACACAAAGTTATTTTGTAATCTTAGAAAGGTCATATGTTATACCAGGGATTAGACTGTCCAATGAAGGGGATAACTTATGCTTACTTGGTAGAAATATCATTGAGATTTGGGAAAAGGGAATAGGTTGTTTATGGGGTTAAAGACTACCTGTATGGAAGGGAATTACCTATGCATAGTATTTAATGCTCTTAAATCAAATCAAGCTAGGGTAGTGTATGTGAATAGGATGACTTTGATGCAGGGGCATTTTGCTTTGTTTCCATATTTTTGTGATTGTTTGGTTAATTTTGTTTTGTTATACTATTTTTATTTGTAATTGCTGATTGGTTTGTCCAAGCTTGGTGTATCAACATTTGTTTACTTATATCGTTTGTTTGGATTAAGTTTTTTGGTTCTCTTTTTGTGGAGACGGTTTGGAAGTTGAAAACCAAATCAAACCAATTGAGGAGGGAGAAAGGGGACTATTTGAGCAGGGGAAGACATGGTGGAGAGAGAAACAACAATTCCTAGTGTTTGAGTTTGCAAACTAGAACATGGGAATGAATGGAGGGTTGTTCATCTTTCCATCATGCACTTTGATGGAGACTGTCAGGCTTTAAATCGATTAGTTGCTTCTTTCCACCGTATCATTTTGTTTGTCATTGTGTTGGTTGTTGTAGGCAATGTGTGGTTCCAAAATTTTGTAAACTGATCTATGAAATTGAAAATGAAATGCACAAAACCGAGTTGATGGAGTTACCATACATTTTGCTGAGTATAGAGTCAAATAATGGAAGATTCATTATAGTAAATTACTGCAATGCTCTGTTTCACATTATGGTTCCCTATTGATTCAAGTGTCTTCTATGGTTGAAATTTGAATTTACTTCCTTTGTGAGTTGTTGTCATCAATTTGGCATCAAAGCTCGAAGATTTGGGGTTGTTGAAGAGGGAATAATTCCATTGAGAGCATTGAGAGGTCGAGGAGCTCAAGGAAGAGACAAAAGAGGGCATGATGAAGGAGTCATTGAATTGTTGCAAAACTTGACTGCACAAATGGATTCCATAGAGAGGGAACAATGAAGAGGAACACTAGTGGATGATGACAATGAAGTTGAAGAGGAAGAACAGTTAAGAGATGATGAAGAAAATTAGGAAGAAGATGAGGGATTTGAAGAGAAGTTGTTGAGGACAGTACTGAGTATGGGAGCCAAACCAAAGATTGAAGTCTAACGTATTGTGGAACTAATGATGAAGAACTCATTGATTGGATCAATGATTTAGACAAGTATTTTGAGTACGAAGGGGTTGCAAAAGAAAGAAGAGTGATTTTTTCTTGCATAAGGCTCAAGGGCCACACTGCTATGTGGTGGGACTATGTCCAATCTGAGAGACAAAAGAAGAACAGGGAAAATATTACCTCATGGGAACAAATGGTTGCTAAGTTGAAGGCCAAGTTCCTTCTGGGAGATTTTCAAACGAATCTCTTTAAAAGATTGCAAAATCTCAAGCAAAAAGACATGTCAGCCAAAGAATGCACAAAGGAGTTTCACAAGTTGGTGATTCGATCAGGCCATAGTGAGAAATATCTTGAGAAGGTAGCAAGATACTTGAATGGTTTGAAGTATATTTTGCAATATGAGTTGAGTCTAGTATCGCTTAGGACTCTTGAAGAGGCATATCAACTTGCCATCAAGGCTGAAGAAAAGCCTCAAATAAGAAAAAATCAGCAAGGGAGAAATCAAGGAAGAGGTTATTGTGGAAAGGAACAGTAGTTTGGAAGAGGAAAACAACAACAACAACAAAAACAAGGGGCTAGAAGTTCATGTGGGACAACAAATCAAAAAAGAGGTGGATACCAAAAAAAAGGAGGAAGATCTATTGGAAGAGGAGGTTTCCAAGGAAGAGGAAGAGGCTTTATTGGGAAATGTTTCAAATGTAATAAATATGCTCGTCACAAGATTTGGGAGTGTCCAAAATATTCACAAGGAGGCTATACAAGAAATGAAAGAGGTAATCAGATTGTACATGCAGATCTAGAGAGTGTTGGATCACCGACACATCACCAAGAAGAACCTAAATTGGGAGAATCGTTGCTACTTAAAAGGGTGTTGTTGAAGCCACCTAAGGAGAATCAATAACCAATACAAAGGAGAGCCTTGTTCAAGACAAAATGTAAGGAAAAAGGTAAATGTTGTAAGTTGATTATAGATAGTGGAAGTACGGATAACATAATTTCTACTAAAATAGTAGAGAAATTGGGTCTTGAAAGAACCAAACATCCCACACTGTATACAGTTTCTTGGTTGCAAAAAGGATATCAATTGCTAGTTAATGAACAGGCTATGGTTGAATTCCAAATTGGTAGTTATAAGGATAACATTTTTTGTGATATCATGCCCATGGATATGTGTCATTTGTTTCTTTGTAGACCTTGGCAGTTTGATAGGAAAGCAGTGCACAATGGGAGAGATAATACCTACACTATTGAGAAGAATGGAGTCAAGCATACCCTCTTGCCTATGCAAGAACAAGAAGAGGACAACAGTAGTGGAAGAAACAGTAATTTTGGTAAGTGGAAAAGAGTTTTTACATGAGATGAAGAAGGAAGAAGTAGGAGTTGCTTTGGTTTCTAAATTTTCTATTGTGTTTATCTCTACAAGATTGGATTATTTTCCTAATGAAGTGCAAGGTATTTTGAAGGAACATATGGATATTGTAGCAGTGGATCTTCTTGATGAGTTCCCACCCATGAGGAATATAAATCATCATATGGATTTGATTCTAGGGGCTAGCCTTCCAAACAAGGTTGCTTATAGATTGACTCCTAAAGAGAATGAGAAGATTTGATAGCAAGTTGAGGAATTAATCAAGAAAGGTTTGATAAGAGAGAGTCTTATCCCTTGTGTTGTTCCTACAATTCTAGTGCCAAAAAAAGGAGGTGAATGGAGAATGTGCAGTGATTCTAGAGCAATCAATAAGATAATTATTAGGTATAGATTTCCTATTCCTAGAATTGAAGATTTAATGGATTGTTTGAGTGGCTCAATGTATTTTTCTAAAATAGATATGAAAAGTGGTTACCATCAGATTAGAATCAGACCTGGGGATAAATGGGAAACAACATTTAAAACTAATGATGGGCTTTATGAATGGTCGGTTATGCCTTTTGGGCTTTCTAATGTCCCTAGTACTTTTATGGGGCTTATGAATGAGGTCTTGAAACCATTTCTTGGGAAGTTTTTTATTGTGTATCTTGATGAAATTTTTGTGTTTAGTAGGTAAAAAAGGAGCACTTGGAGCATTTGGGAATGGTTATGATAAGGTTACATGAGGAGAAGTTACATATTAACCTTAAGTAGTGTGTGTTTATGCAAACGGAACTGGTTTATTTGGGCTTTATGGTGTCCAAGGATGGATTGAAGATGGATAAGGAGAAGGTCCAAGCCATCATTGCTTGGACAACACCTAAAAGTGCAATGGGGGTAAGAAATTTTCATGGTCTTGCTAGCTTTTACAAGAATTTCATCAAGAATTTCAGTCATGTAGTTGCTCCAATTCTTGAGACAATTAAGGGGAACAAAAACCAGTTTGGATAGATACCAGAGGCTAAAAGAAGTTTCCAATTTTTCAAACAAAAGGTGAGTGAATAGCCTATTCTTACTTTACCCGATTTCAATAAAGTATTCCAAGTTGAATGTGATGCTAGTGGATTGGCAATAGGGGTTGTTCTTAGTCAAGAAGGAAAACACATGTCTTATTTTAGTGAAAAGCTAAATGATGCTAAAAATAAATATTCAACCTATGATCTTGAGTTTTATGCACTAGTTCAATCATTGAAGAAGTGGGGGCATTATTTTATTCCTAAGGGGTTCATTGTCTATACGGATAATCATGCATTGCAATTTATAAATAGCCAACATAAGTTGAACCAAAGGCATGCTAAATGGGTAGAGTATCTTCAAATTTATAACTTTGTGTTGAAACATAAAAGTGGAAAAACAAATAAGGTTGTTGATGCATTGAGTAGGAGAAGTTTATTGTTTCATGAAATTCAAGCTAACAGTGTGGGCTTTGATAGTTTGAAGGAATTGTATGTTGATGATGCAGATTTCAAGGAAGCATTTGAAGCTTGCAGCAATCCTATCAGTAGAGATAGAGAGTCATGGATGGAGTTTATGTTAAAAAAAGGTTTGTTGTTCAAAGGGAACAAATTGTGCATCCCTAGAGGATCAATGAGGGACAATTTATTAAAGGAGAAACATTGTAGCAGCCTAGCAGGACACTTTGGGCAAGACAAAACTTATTTGCAGTTGAGCACACATTATTATTAGCCAAAGATGTGGGTAGATGTTAAGTATGTGGAGAGGTGTAGAGTTTGTCAGTTGGCAAAAGGGAAGATTTAGAATGTTGGTTTGTATCAACCATTACCATTTCCATCTAGACCATGATACTATGTAAGTATGGATTTTCTTTTGGGTTTGTCTTGTACCCAAAGGGGCAATGATTCCATTTTTGTAGTTGTGGATAGTTTCTCTAAAATGGTTTATTTTATTTCATGAAAGAGAGCTAGTGATGCTACTAATATTGTTAACTTGATTTTCAAGGAAGTGGTACGGTTGTATGGTATTCCAAGAAGTATCATAAATGATTGTAAGTTTGTGGGGCATTTTTGGTGAACTCTTTGGAAAAAGTTGCACACACACCTCAATTTTAGTCCAGCCTATCACCCCCAAACAGATGGCCAAATTGAGGTTGTCAATAAGATTCTTGGTGATATGTTATGAGGCCTTGTTGGAAACACACCCAACAATTGGGATATGGCATTGGCACAAGCAGAGTTTGCATAGAATGATTCTCTAAATCGAAGTACAAGTTTCAACCCATTTTATATTGTTTATGGCATGCATCCCCGAGGTGTGTTTGAACTTTGAAATCTGGGTGATATGGAGAAACGAAGTGTAGATGGTGAAGACTTTGCTAAGACCATCCATGACCTTCATGAGGAGGTTATAAGACACATTGAAGGAAGAAATCACAAATACAAACGAAATGCTGATAAAAAATGGAGAGAGGTGAACTTTTAGGAAGGGGATCTTGTAATGGCTCATCTTTGGAAGGAAAGATTTCCTACTAGTACCTATAAACAATTGACAATTAAAAATATTTGGCCTTGTAGGATCCTTAAAAAATTCTCAACGAATGCTTATGAACGCAAATTTCCCTCTAGACTAGGCATTTCACATATCTTCAATGTCATAGACTTGTTTCCTTATCAAGCTCTTGTAGATACCGACATAGCGAAAATGGAACTAAAAAATTTGGAGAAGCAACAGGATACCACACCAGCTTCGTTGGAAATCGAACTGATCCTGGACACACAGTTGGCACAGAAGACCCGAGGCAGGGATTATTTCCAATATTTGGTAAAATGGAAAGGTTGTCCAGTGGGGATGCTTCCTAGTTATCTCCATCTGCTATCTCCAACCTAGGTTATTTTGTGGATGACCTCATGAGTAGGATCTCATGAATCTTACTCAGTGGGGGAGTCTGATGCAAGGGCATTTTTCTCTATTTCCATATTTTTGTGTTTGTTTGGTTAATGTTGTTTTGTTATACTCTTTTTCTTTGTAATTGCTGATCGGTTTGTCCAATCTTGGTTTGTCAACAATTTTTTACTTATATCGCTTGTTTGGATTATTATTTTTGGTTCTTTTTTGGTGGAGACGGTTTGGAAGTTGAAAACCATATCGAAACAATTGAGGAGGGAGAAAGGGGACGGTTTGAGCAAGGGAAGAGAGGGTGGAGAGAGAAATGAAAGTTGTCGGTGTTTGAGTTTACAAACTGGAATGTGGGAATGAATGGAGGGTTGTTCATCTTTCCATCATGCACTTTGATGGAGACTATCAGGCTTTAAATCGCTTGGTTGTTGCTTTCCACTGTATCATTTTGTTTGTCATTGTGTTGGTTGTTGTAGGCAACATGTGGTTCCAGAAGTTTATAAATTGATCTATGAAATTGAAAATTAAATGCACATAACCGAGTTAGTGGAGTTGCCATACATTTTGTTGAGTATAGAGTCAAATACTTGAAGATTCATTATAGTGAATGGTTGCAATGCTTTGTTTGACATTATGGTTCCCTATTGATTGAAGTGTCTTCTATAATTTAAATTTGAATTTACTTCCTTTGTGAATTGTTGTCATCAAACTTTCACTCGAAGTACTGAGTGAAGAATACTTTGGCCAAAGTAGTGTTATTTTCCACTGGTTTATTCACTATGTTCCATTTATGCATACTAGTTCAAGATTGTAGTGGATTTACAAGTTATAGTTATGTAGTACACAACACTAAGCTCAGGAAGGTTATAGTTATGAGGTTACCTAACCAATTCCTTCATCAAAGGGTAGGGCCATCTTACCATATCTGGTAGATGTACGGGGGACAACATTTAAGTCCATGGTTGGAAAAAATCGCTTGAGTGATGCTTCTCCTCATCAATTGGCGACCGAGATTTGAAAAAGAATTTCCTGTACCATTTGTATCTATTGCCTATGAAGCTCAGTTGAGCAATGTATGTATCTTTGTAAAATTGTAAAAGTGATATATTATATTGAGAATGAAATCAATACTTTGGAATTATGTTATGTCAAATATGCTCAAATATTCTCTTTTAGAAAATAATTTTTTTTAGTGCAATGGGAATGAAACATAGTTTATTTACATGAGGTAAAAAAACTTAGGAAATTTACTTGCGTGAACAATTGGCATGTTACAATATGTATGTATGTATTCTTTTATGCGGGTTTGTAAAAAATTACATATAAGTTTGTATATACTTGATTGTATTCACATTTTTTTTTTGTAGATTGTATAGTCACTTATTTTCAATTTTACTTTTTGTGTTAAATTTAAAGTTTTTTTTGTTTATCCTTTGAGGTCTCTTGGTTCCCATTAGTTAGTTTTGGTCTACAATCTACCATTTAATATTCTCTTCTCTTTCTCTCTACATCCTAATGATGGATCATGGAGTGTGATCCAAAATGTTGATGAAAAAATTATTACGCAGTTAAATCTAGAAACATTCAATATTCATTATTATGGACTATGGAAATTTAATAGCTTTAATGTTTTGGATTGCTTGGGAGCTTGCCTTCAATTTAAGCCCCATTTTTTTTTTCCTTTCGTCTTCCACAACCAATCAATGAAATGATGGAGGATTGGAGACTATATGTATTATTAAAACCTATGTGTGCTTTGAATCTAAGAACAACAAAGTAGTAATAATCTATAAATGTTAAATCCGTAGCTTACGGGAACAACACCCTGGTGTGTATAGAAAGAAAAGGGACGTGGTAGCTCAAAATTGCCAAAGGGAAAAATAAAATACACAATAAAAGTAAGGGGAGAGGAAGAAAAATAGAGTAATACCAATCTTCAAATGACAATGAAGGATGCTCACAAGGCCAAGGAGTTGTGATAGAATGTTGGAATGCTACATGTTGTAGAGTGCTACAAAATTTTGCAGGTTGCATGAAGAGATTATTTTTTCATGTGGAATGAGGATTCAATATTGAAAGAATGAGAAGGAAGATCAATAATCATTTAAAATGCAAAGGTGGTTGTTGGATTTCCAAAAACTAGGTATACAAAAATTATAAAGGGATATTTAGAAGCTCAAAGGTCAATGAAAAATGAAAAATAGATGATGTATGACTATAGAATAAGAGGAAATCAACACATCACACTAACATCCAAGTACAACATGCTCAGAGACTTCATTGGTGGGAAAAAATATAACACAAGTACATGGGACACATGACAACACATAAATTAGGGATGAACACACAAAAACACAACACAAATTTAGCACTAGAAGTGGGTAAAATACCATGGCTAGGTTAAAAATATCCTAGAACATGCTATGGGAGTGAATACTAAAATGAGGACAATTTGTAGTGTAAAAATTGTAGGATACAATTTTCAACATTACATGCACAAGAGTCTTAGAAATAAAATAATTTCCTAAAACTAAAAATATTAAATCGGCTAATCATTCTAAGGGATTAATGCACCAATCTGGTCAAAGAATGATCTATAAAAGAAGAAAGTTCAAAATATTGCATAAATATTGGAAGAGATCCCTTGGAGACGGCTACTAAAACTAGATGCACAAATATGGAAGATGTGAACATATGAAAAATGATTGTTAGAAAAAGGGAAATGAAGAATCCATACTAATGTATATGTTGATGATGGTCTTAATAATATTTAAATTATATGAACATGGTTTTGTTTGTATGTATGCACATGTGTATGTACTATGTGAGTCTCGTATGAGCCTAGTTATTGTATTATATATGTATATGTGTGTATGGTTTTGTGTAAATAAATTAGTACCTTAGGAACCCTTGGGAATCAAGGGAATATTATTATTGTGAAATTTGAGCAAAGGGGACAAGCTTAGAGGATTTCATAACTAGGTGATAGGAACAAGCTCATATATGTGTAACTAAGTGATGGAAGAAGCTTAGTTTAATAATTAATTGAGCAATGGGGACAAGCTCAATGAAAAGGTTGTGATAGCTAAAGATGGGAGAAGCTAAGGAAAATGAAAGTGTTTCATGTATGTGTGTCTATTACTAGTTTATAGGTTGTGTTATTTGTTTCTAAATTGTGTGCAAGAATATATCGATAGCAAGTTGCAAATCTGAAACACAAACCAAACCTATATTGAATATTAAAATAATAAGATTTGGTAAGAAAAGAATCTACATTGCAAACTAGCCATAAATTATCCATATGGCGTGCACCTACTCATCACCCTCATGAAGCTAAGTACCTCATTATAAGTGTGGCAAGGTGCAAAAGTAGACTGGATACTTAATTTTTTCCTTTGAGAAAACTTACCCACCTAATTATGATTGGAGATATATATCTTGTGTGTAGTAGTTCATGATTATCTTTGAATTATGGCTTTGAACTTTAACTAATGCCTAATAAGATAATTTACAATCTTGAGACAAAAATATTTAGATAAATCTTATTGATGTGGCCTTAGTGTGTTTGTTGGTAGAGCAAGGTAGAGAGTTTAGGGACCATGAAGGATCCCTCAAGTAGAGGCATCACAAAGGAGTGCCTAAAGTGGTCCTAAGATGATCTCCAAGATCTTGTTTAAGAATCAAGAGGTTGGATATCATACAATCTTTGTAAAATTGAGCTATAAATTTAAATAACAATACAAGACTTGGATCATATAGTGTTTACTCATGTAAACTCTTACACGAAGTCTTGAGATGTGTTACAATGTGTAAGGGGATGGAGATATTTGTCAATTGATCTATTCCCATTAAGTGATATCTCTAGGAAGGATTGAAAGATTATATGCTCAAAGTTGTACTAAAATATTATAGAATGCCATAATTAAGTTTGTATTTCACCTTCAAAGGAATTTCTATTCTTGTGACATTAATTTATAGATGGCTAATGAGTATCCCAATTGTGTTTGGTAAAGATTGATTGGATCCATATGATCTCCCTAGAAGGTTGTCGAGTTTATGTTTGATTATGTATTAAAATTTGTAATGATAATTATAGATTGTTGAAGCCAATCCTTATGACTCATATGATTTTGATATAATGTTTTTATGTTCGTGTGTGTTAAGTGGGAAATGTGACATGGTTGAAAAACAACCTAGAGCCATTGGATTGTGTCCCAAATTGAAATCGACCCAAGAACTCCATTATTAAGGATAAACTTACAAGTCTTTGAGAATCCATTAAAATATCTTATTGATGAGTGAAGCCTAAATAATTTCTAGACTCATATATTTGCCATGAATTCATGTCTATGAACTAATCAAATCATGTCCTTTTTGCAAGGGAGTAACTCAACTCATTATGCCTTGAAATTAGTTTTCCTTGTAGGGATTTGATAGTAGATCTATTTAATCATAACAAATGACTCATAACATCACATCATTCAAGCCAATATCACCCATTAAAGGCATTGGTTGAGCCTATAACCTTTCTTTGCATTGGTTCTCACCCCTACACCCTTGTTCTTAATCCTATGACAAGTTCATGGTTTTGCACTTGATATCCAATGTTTCACTAAGTTCCTTATTTGAGTTATAAGTTTATAGGGCTTAATTTCGGTAGGGGGATCCATGACCATTGATCTTGATATGATCCAATGGCTAGTGCATTTGCAAACATTATTAAAACAAATTGCCAATTTTGAAGTGTGTCAACCATCAAATCCTAATTTGATCTAACAATTCAAGTAACTCCTGGGAAACTTTTGAACCATTAGAGTTTCCCTTGTGCCATTAGTCGATCAACACCAAATTAGCCTAGAGGCAAGACCTCTCGCTTACATTTGTTTAGGACATAGGCAATGATGTCAATAAGAAACATCTCAATCTCTCACACTCCTTAAGTGTTGTCAAAGTTTGCGAGGTCTTTGTGATGTGTCATTGGCTAGTTAGTGGCAAATTCATCTTGTGGTGGTTCTAGGGCTAAGAGACAACAAAACCATGAGATCTCCAGTTGAGCTAGAGAATCATGCAACCCTTGCAACTCACGGAGATGTCAAAAGCTCTCAATTGTTTAGGTTTGTGTCGACTATGAGATCAAAATGTGATATCAGAGAATCTAACGACTTGCAAAGACTCTTGAGTTCATTTGAACCTTCATTAGCTCCTTGTTATGCCTTTGGCCAAAGGTTCCATATTGCTCAATGACAAACCCATTCCCTATTTGTTTAAATGTTATTGACCCTTGCAAAGAATGACATCAATAGGGACACAATAGGATTCTACAACCCTAGAGGGTTGTCAACGGTGTCAATCTTTCCCATTGTACTATTGGCTAGTCAACTATGTAGTTGTCAATCTCACCCTTGTTTCCTCTTGCCTTGTACTAAATGATGCCACCTCCATCACATTGTCATGAGTGCTTGGCCATAACCGACACACTTGCAAAAGCTTAATGATTGTTGTATATGAGCTGAAAAATGCAGCAAGAACCATGGTTAAATTCTCGAACTTGATATTATTGTTCCAATTAAGAGAAGCTTCAAATGACTTGTCAATATTTCTATAACAACCCCATTTCCTCGTCCATTGATCTATTACCACAATTAAATTATGAAAAATAGGACTATTTTTCAAAATGCTTAAATGGGATCTCACACATGGTATCAAAGCTAGGTTCAACAACTATGGGCCTAGTGCCCTTAGGAATATACTCTTAAATTTAAAATTGTAATTGATGAAGGACTGACCATGCAAAAAGATAATTCATGTAAACAATAACAATTTTTTAAAGCGGGAGGGAATCTAACATGGCCGAGGAAGAACACAAACATATAATGGTTGAATTACTAGGCCCTGGAACAGAGGAAGAGCAAATAGAACCAAATCAAGGTGATCGCAAACGAGTGGCTGAATAGTTGACTAAGAACAGTTGGAGACAAATTACGTCTCACCACACGAGAGCTGAGAGACCAAATGCGGTCAAGAAAGGAAAGGAGCCGAAATTGAAGGACAATCAGAAAAGTTAGAAAATCACACGAGAACTAGAGAAGAATGCACCACCAAAATTCATTGGGAGAAACTATGGGACCGAGGCTGGAGCCTGGTTAATTGGCATGAAGAGGTGTTTTGACCTCTGAAAGAAGACTAGCAATGGCAAGGCACACCTAGCCATTTACCAGCTCATAGATTAAGCCGTATTATGGCTGGACCATCAGAGTATATGCTCACAATCAGCAGTAACACTCTGACGTAGGAACTGTTTAAAGAGCAGTTTCGAAGCATTTTCTGATGAATGCATATTATACCCACCCACATGAATGAATTTCATTGTCTCCAGCAGCAAGGCGTGACAATAGCAGAATACAATTCCAAATTTTTAAGCCTTCTAAAATACGTCGCATACTAAAGTAAATCAGTATAGTAGTTAACTGTCCCCAGACGTTAAAGGAAAAGTGTGGACCCTGTAACCAACAACCCTATTCGATGCAACACGCAAGGCACAATTGGTTGAGGAAGAAGTGATTGCAGAATCTTACAACTTGATGATCACTTAAGAGGACTGGAGTCATCTCAAGGAAGAATAAGAGGATGGTCAGCACCCAGATAATCAACAAACTGCTCTTGAGAATCACGTCAATTTGGACGAAAAGGGACGGGGACTTTGGATGAAGATTTCAAGAAGAAAATCGCCAAAAAAATCTTGAGGGGGCCAATCAAGTCGAGTCACTCATATAAAGCTCCTAGTATCTAAAATCTAGAAAGGGGGGAAATGGAAGATGGAATACACTTGCGGAGGACATCATTACATAAGATTTTGTCTTCATTGTCTTCAGAAGGGTGCAACACCTGGGAATGAACCGAGAATAGTAGAAGGGAGAAACCGGCCAAATTGTCGGATTAATGCCGCCATGGAGGAACGTTCATCCAAGAACTAAGCCATAGAATTTGGGTTTCCAGGCATGAACAAAACTCGGTCTGCAAGTCAGAATTTTAATTTATTTTTCCCTCTTGTACTAAAAATTGAAAATGGCTAATTAGCCAAACCTGAGAGATGAACCCTTTGGACAAAAGTCTCAAGTACCCAAATTATATTTCTTTCCACCAAAATAAGACTATATAGTCTAATAACCGAATTAAATTGGTTAAGGGGACTAATCAAAGAAAATCAAAGCTGAAAATTTGATATTTTGGCACATGATATCATACGAATTAGATCAAAACGCTTGAATTGTTAGTATATGAGGGTGGAATATGGACATCTGGTAGGACAAATAAACCCAAAAGATATCCCAAAGGGGATAAACTGCTTTGTTTATGATTGCATTTATTGGTAGCAGCAATTGTTAAGAGGCATAATATGATGCCCTAACATGCAAAATGCCATTAATATTTAGATGAAACCAAGCACCAAACTTCTTGGGACCAGATACGAATTAGGAAATGAAACATCTGGTGATACAAAATCAATAGAGGTCGAGGGAGTCACAGGATTTTGGAGAACCTTTATGCTGTTCCCTAGGGAAAAAAAATGATCCAATCAAACCAATAGCATTTAGTATTTCCTATCCCTGCTGCATGAATTATGATACAAGCTCAAAAGGTTGTGACAATTGAAGATGGGAGAAGCTGAGAAGGAAGTCAAACACGAGTCCTATTTGTGTGTACATGTAATATGTGTCTCTATTAGTAGTTTAAAGGTTGTGTTCTATGTCTGAATTGTGTGCAAGAGTATGTATTGATAGCAAGTTGCAAGTCTGAAACTTGAACAGAATGTATAGTAAATGCTACAATAATAAGACTTCGTAAACAGAGAATCTACACTAATAGACTAGCCATAAATTCCCCATGCATCCTACACCTCATCTTCAACCTTTGAAGCTAAGTACCTCACTGTGAGGCTGGTCAAATGGAAATGAAGAATGAATACTTATATTTGAAATATGGTTTTGAACGTCAACTAATGCCCAATAAGTGAATTTACAATCTGTTGGCGTAATAACTAACACCTCTGGAGTATAAGTTAATACAAACAGCTATGCACACTACGTAATGAGTGTTCTTCAAATTAGGAGGGGAAGCTCCCTCTTTTGCTGATATGTGTTCTAAAAGTAAACTATTCTAAGTCCTATCTTTTTGACTCAGCTGGAAGAGGCACAAGGTTAAGAAAATCAAGGACGTTGTAGCTAAGGATTTTCTCTAGTTTTGCAGGTCTTTAACTACAACTAAAAACTAAAGGCTTTAAACTATCCAATCTCCTCAAGAAGAGCATGAGGAAACGGAGCAGGAATGTGATTATACGATAAACTTTAGGTACAGATTCACAACGTGAAGGCAAGGTGGCACAACTATTTGCTTGCCTGGGAAGAAGTTTATTAAAACAAACAAACATACGATAAACTGAGTACAACTTCACAACATGAAGTCAAGGTGGCACTACTATTTGCTTGGTTGAATAGGTTTATTAACACACACAAATATACGATAAACTTTAAGTACAAACTCACAACATGAGGGCAAGGTGGCACAACAAATTGCTCATTTGAATAGGCTTATTAGAAACAAAACATAAGGTAAGCAACTAGGAAAGTGTATTAGATAGACGAGACACGCATACAATAATGATCAAACTAGCAACCCCATTTAACTAAAATAAGCATTCACCATAATAATTGCATGAAACGTGGGTGGCATAACAATTCATCATCATAATAAATACTTGTGAACAAATACAAAATAGGCAATATTACAGGCAAGGCGGCACAACATATATTACTCTCTCGTGCAAAATTTATTTATAAATGAGCTGAAAACTCTTATTTATAGACATCAAAGGCAACCCTAAAATCACCTTGAATCAACTTAGAGTCTCGTAGCATGTGAGATCTTTATTGCTAAACCCTAATAAAGGAAACTATACAGTTAACTAGAAAGCTACCATCAGTTAACTAGTACATCTAATCTAAATGGACAATGTGCAAGCATGCACGTCCTTATTGAAAGCATGTTAATTGGAAAACTACCATCAGTCAACGTAAATCCCAAATGAAACTTCAAGTGGATATGGATGATTCCAAGATAGACATGTGTGAGATGCGGAACAACGAGTTAACTCGGAAAGAAGCGTCGAGTTAACTGTTGTGACTGAGGTCTATCCTGAAAGGTGGAAACTGAAGTCTACTAGTCGTGATCTCGAGCAATCAACCCAT
The DNA here is from genome assembly GCA_007115665.2 of Sequoiadendron giganteum. Taxonomy (NCBI): domain Eukaryota; kingdom Viridiplantae; phylum Streptophyta; class Pinopsida; order Cupressales; family Cupressaceae; genus Sequoiadendron; species Sequoiadendron giganteum. The sequence goes on along the minus strand of CM021110.1, from coordinate 372,086,179 downwards.
CCACGAGGTTGTTGACTGTGTCACCCTCTGGGGAATTGAAGCTCTGTCGAAGTATACTGTCTATGTAGCATGTCTTCTCCGCCAGTGATCCGACACTGAAATTCACCTCTGCTCCTGGTTGCCCCATCAAATAATGCTGACATGACTGTAAGTTAATTTATCTTATAGCCAATAGTCTCCCCACTGAAAATACCATGAATGAGTGCTTGTAGCTCTAACTGAACGTCAACAAGCTCAACATAACCACCACCCACAAGCTGATATTGGCACGGTACTTGAGACATGAAGGTTCTCACATAACAGAGTGCACTAGTGACATGCTCTCTGCTCTCAACCAACTTTGATGCTATTGTCTCCTCTATCTTTGCCTTGAAGATCAACTATGTCCTCCAAGTATAGATAGCTTATTTATCCTCTGCATTTGTGACTGATTCATATGCCATCCCCAAGTTAGCAATCTGAATCTCATCTCTAGGCCTACTAACCGCCAAGTCACGCTCCTCATCTTGGATAAGTAGACGAAGTTCGCGTGCATTGTACCGCAACTGATATAACTCTGGAAGCACAGAGCAACCTCTAGTGACGAAATCCTCCTCCCAATCCTCCAAACGCTTGTCGTATGTAACCATGTGATCAAGCTGACCCTGTTCTGCTGGTGGCTCTAACATCGGCGAGAGTGGGGCAATAGCATTTCATGTTTTGTGTACAAGGCTAGAAATGTATTGATGAAGTTGTTGGATCTCAGCCTTGAGGATTGCCTTGTCTTCTCCATCTTTCATTATCCTATCCCTTGCGCTATTTGTTGCAACCTGTAGGAAATCAACCTTTGTCTAGCGAGTACTTCTACCAAGGTTGACTGTGATCACTTCGAAGTCCTAAACTTCAATCTTGTTCAAACTTTTATCTTCTGGGGGTATGGCAGTCTCAATGACAATCTCCTTACATGTATTCCTCTCCACATGAACCTGTTTTTTGATCCTCTTGTCAGGCGCATCCTGGTAATCATGATCAAAATTTGAATGATCGAGTATATACGATGGTTGTCTCCTCTTCCTTCCTAGCTGACTCTCAAGCCAAGATGAATTTCGACTAATCCTACTAGAAGGGTCTGTACTAGTAATGAGAGGCTCTGACGAGAGAGAATGTGTAGAGGTGTTACTGTGAGGTGGTGTGTCCAAGTCCAAATCAATGTGAATTGGAATTGGAGACTGCTCAGGTGTAGGTGATGGTATGCGTGGCTGAACCTCAGACTGTGGCAAACTCTGAACTGTTTCTTTGACAAGTTCCACGTGTGTATCAACAACAAGTGCCTTTCCTTTTGGGTTATTAATCACTGAACTCTTCTTAGGAGGGTTAGTCCTTTTCTTTTGTTTGGGTTTAGACGAGGAAGGTAGTGAAACACCCACTAGTGGTGGCTCTATTCTAGGCACGGCTACCCTCCTGGAATTCTTGCTTTCGAGGTAGAGCATATTGTTCTGAATAACTCTACTCGACCTCTCCTTCATTGATGAGAACTCATTGGTGAACCAATCAACAGTCGACAGTGGTTGGATGTCAACCTGTTCTCTGAAAAACTGAGGAAGTGCATCTCCCTCATCCTTTGACAAATCTCCCACATCTTCTGCCAAGAAAACAGATATCTGCAGGAGAGAGAACCTATTGTAGCTACGTCTGCGCACCTCAAAGTCATCATCACAGTTCACCCAATAATCCTCCATTGTAGGCTTATGATAAAGACGACTACCAAGGTGAGCTGCATAATGACCCCAAGGATCATAGGTACGTGTGTCGACAAGGTACTTGAGTTTGCAATTTTCTAACTCCTGTCCCGCAGTTTTAGCATCAATTGTCGTCTTGCACCAATAGATTTTGAACAGCATTGGAAAGTTGGCAGCCTGTTTACGCTTATGGCACAAACATTTATGAACATCATATAGTTGCCTCAGGAACTCCATGAATATTGTCTTATCCGAAGGATAACGTGGAAGAATGGCTAGATTTCCTGTGTATCCGTAGACGCATATGTAAGTGTATGTAGGGATCTGGATGAACCAATCCGCCCAATCTACCATCGCTGCTCTAGCAACCGCTGAGATACGAACATGCAATTCCCGGTCTAAGTTCCTCACTGTATATGTCAAGAAAGCGTCATGTACACGTTTGAAATGTCTTTCAACCTTCGTGAACTCAAGTTGATCATAGTGACAATAAACTTTATGTGTACTAAGTATGCCCACCATGTTCAACCCTCTAAACTGACTTTGATAGGCGATCAAGTATACGAGGTAAGAACACATGTGAAATTGGTGGGCAACTAGAAAATTGGTGATTTGCTCATGAAGAACGTCGCTGATGAAGGATGCCCAATCATAATGCTCTTGTCTAGAGATGATCCTACCAATGATATAATACATCCAAGGTTGAAATACGTCTGCATTTGCATGACTTGAGACACGATTGAGAAGTGTAATCAGAATTGAGTACTCATCCTTGTATTCACCATGACCCACAATTTTTGACAACTTGTTCTTTTTTTGTTTTAACCATCTCTCTGCCATCTTACTTTGACACTTATCCATAGATCAACATTGAATGCTCGCTCACACTGGTCCATGGAAATGACTAGACTGCTTTGATGTTGAGCAATACCAAAAAATCTCTCGACATCCAGGGGTTTAAGACTGCAAATAATCTGCCCATCTACTGACTGTATCTCACGAGTAGCAAAATTGTAATGCTTAACACAAGACATTATGAACTCTACGCAATAAAATGAGATAGGTATGGAAGCGGCCTCAAGTAACCCGGACTGTTGAATGTTTTCAACTATCGAATCTTTTATCTTGATTATATCTAACACTGCTTGTGGAAGCACCTTATGTAGATTCGTATCAACAGTTCCAATGAAGTCATGAGTCAAGACTGACTTGGTCTTGAATTCGAGCTGAGTATATTGCATTTTGAAAAACTTGCTTGTTGACTGTGAACATGGCTATATTCTGACAAATTTTTTGGAAAGCCATTAATACCCTATTGAGGCTAAAAATAGCTCGTCAAAGGGCAATTTTCACGAAAAATTTTGAGATATGGGTTTTGCTCGGAAAATGATTCTAAGACAACCCAAAATGTCAAAAATGTCAAAATTTGACTTCTACTCAACCATGCAAAGGAATTTCAATAAAGAAAATCAAAGCCTCAAGAATTGATGCTCTTGAAAAAATTCAAGCACATGGGTTTTACAGAGGAAGCAATTTTGAATCGACCCAGATGATTTGTTTTGTCAAAAATTGCCAATTCTTCAAACATGCGAGAGAATTTAAGATGAGAAAATGGAAGATTTAGAGAAGAAGAAAGACGTTTTTTATGTTTTTTAATTATGATTTTTATTTTCTCCTTCTGCTAAGATCGCCACTATGTCTTGAATTTTGCTAATAAATCTAGATTTGTACCTGCAAAAGAATATTTTTTATGTCTTTGATCTTGATTGCTGATGAAAATTCGCTCAACTCTGAAGGAAATTTATCTCCGCTAAGCTAGATAAGTAAAAATGGACGCCATGCTTGCATAAATAGAGCAAAATCGTACCATAGAAGCATGACTGCAAGATCAAAAACCCTAATTTTGAAAGAAAGATTTTGATTGGACCCCCTCCAGCTAAACTGATACTGACTCGGAGTCTCGGAGATTAAAACAATAATAAAATATTCACTTTCTCTATCATGCGAATTTGAGACTTAGCATCAAAAAGGCGTCAATAATAGATTATTGAGCAAAATCGCCATTTAATACCTTAGCATGCAAAACAAATATTAAATATTATTTTAATTAGTTAGTAAAAAGATGCACAAGATCTAGATGCACCTAACAAACTTCACTGATCTCAAAAAGTCCTTATTTGACCCTCTAGGTGTCCATTTGCAAGAGTTATTGAATTTTTTACTATCTCCTATTTTATAGCTGACTACAAAGTTACAGTTGGCCATGTCAGCTCTGATTTTTGGGTGATTGAGTGAACCTCTGATTGAGCTTAGATATCCACTGTGAAGCTTGCGTAGCAAGGATGAAATGTCTGCTGGGAGCTGAAACTGCTAAAATCAACGTTTGACACACCAAAAAATTAGGCGCCTTTGATTAAATTGATGCAAGGTCTCCAGACAACCATTTCTCTGTTTTGCCATTTGACGCTTCAAATTGTCGTTGCTGGAAAACGGTGAACCTCATTGACTAGATGATAGATTCATTGTGTGAATGGAAGTATTCCACATCCAACAACTGTATTTAAGGAATCTGAAAGTTGCATTAGGAACCCCAAAAGCAAGGGTGTCCCTAGCCTGTGAAGGCACAAACACCATTTTGACAAGAGTGTAACTTTCACTTGGACATCACACTTTAACCTCTGACATCGGGAGCTAGAGTGCTCCGATTCGCGCACCGTCTATTTCTCTGCATAGCTAGATCAACTTACAAGAGATGTCTCTGGAGGTGACGAAATCAAAAAACTGCTTCTAAGACCTCAACAAGAAGGGCACCTTTTTCAAGAAGATGTGTATTTTTCATAAGTCATTTTTGGTTGCTTTCACTTTTCAGCATTTGACATTGACCTCACATGTACGAGCGTTTGCCAAATCCTGGAGGCTAACGGTTGGACTCATTGGATAGCTGGAGTAATTGCGCACAAGTCTCGTGAAGACTATGAATGCAAAATATCCCATCTGGCAGGCCTAAAAGTTGAGCGCCCCTGGCCTACAGAGATATAGGTGTGTATTTGAACGTTTCTCCACCCTTTGATTTACGTGTTCGGTAGAACCTCTATCACGATCACTCTAAATTTCAGATCACCTCACAAACTGATGCATTGTGAAGCTCAACTGGATTAGAAAAGAACCCAGGAAGACAACATATGCAAATTCATTCATCTGAGGGGTCAAACTAAAGGGCGCCCCTGGGCTACAAGGGCGCAAAAACTGTAAACTTGACAGCCTATGTGACATGCATCCTCCCCATACCCTCAACTTCTAATTGTAATTGTCAGAGTTCTACACTTTGGACGTCTTCGCTTGATAGCTCGTCGAAAAGATGGGCTAATTTTGAAGAGATTGAATCTATTTGTAAGCACATGCAACAAGATATGAGCCTTCAAAAAGAAGGGACAAGGGCGCAGATCTACTTTCTGCTTGAAATCTTCATTTGTTTTTGCTTCTGTAAATACTTCTCTAACCACTGAAATGACCTTGTAGGAGTATAATACTATCGTGAAACGCTTCTCCATCATCATATGTTCTGCTCTGAGTCTAGGTTCAAGTTCTAATCTCCAGGTATAAACCAATTGTTGTTGTCGATTGTCATGACAATGACCAAAGTCCAAACTTGACTTGCCCAAAAACTACATTTTAACAAAGTTTAGACCTTTTAAGCAAAATGCCTTAATGAAGCAAAAAAATTGGTTTGGGTACAACACAATCTTGAGATAAAAAGGATTTAGATAAATTTTATTAACTTTTCCTTAGTGTGCCTATAGGTAGAATGAGGCAAAAAGTGTGGGGAACATGCAGGATCCCTCAAGTAGAGGCATCTATAAGGAGGGTCTGGAGTGATCCTAAGATTATCTTAAGATTCTTGCTTGAGAATCAAGAGAATGAAGATCAAACTATCTTGTAGAATTGAGTTATAAAGTTAGAGAACAGTATAAGAAGGATGTTTTGTGTCTACAAGAAGTTTTGAGATGTCTTACAATGTTAAGGGGATAGAGTTAGTTGTTAATTAATCTAGTCTCAATAAGTGATAAGCCTCTAGGAAGAGCTAAAATAGTATATGCTCAAATTTGTTCTAAAAACTTATAGAACATCGTAATTAAGTTTGTATTTCACCTTCAAAGGAATTCCTAGTATTGTAACATTGATTTATGAATGGTTGTTGAGTCTATGTTCAATTCTATATCAAGATTTGTAAGAATAAGTGTTTATTGGCTAAGCCAATCCTTATCACTAGCACACTAAGATTTGAATGTAATGTCAATGTGTTCATGAGTGCCAAATGGGTAATGTGCATAGTTAGAAAATTGACTTAGAGCCTTCAGACTGTGTCACAAACCAAAGTTGATCGAACAAATCCATTATGAAGGCTGAGTACACTTGAAATCTCCAAGCATCCATTAAAACCTCTTATTAATGAATGAAGCTTGAATCATGTCTAAGTTCCAATATTTGCCTTAAATTCATGTCTAAGATTTGATTAGCTCATTTACCTATGTGTTTATCATGTCCTTTTCACAGGGGAGTAACTCAACTCATTATGTCTTGAATTGGTTTTCCCTTTAACCATTTGATATTGGTTTTGTTTAATCATAATAAATGACGCTCGACATCGAATCCTTAAGACCAATCTCACCCATTAAAGGCATTGGTCGAGCCTATAACCTTTCTCCACATTAGCTTTGACCCTCACATGCACCCTTACTCTCAATCCCATGAAAAAATTCATGGTCTTATGCTTGATATTCTATGTTTCATTGAATTCTTTGTTTGAGTTATATATTCATAGGGCTTGATTTCGATGAGGAGAGTCATGGTCATTGATCTTGATATCATCCAATGGACCACACATTCAATCACACTACCAAAACACCACCATTTCTAATGTACAACAATCATCCAATTTGATCTAATAGTTTGCACAACTCCTAGGCAATTGTTTAATCTTCCAAAGCTTTCATTGCGCTATCAGTCGATTGGGTCTAAATCAAGCAAGAGGCAAGCCCTCTCCCTTACATTTGTTCAAGTTGTGGGCAATGACATTAATAAGCGACATGTCAATCTCCTACACTCCCTAAATGTTGTTTAAGCCTACAAGCTCTTAGTGATGTGATAATGGCTTGTTAGTGGATAATTCATTACATGGTGATCGTAGGTAATCATATGTAATGTGATGCTAGAAAGTTGTAGAACCATGAGATTTCCATCTAAGCTAGAAGATCATGTGGCCTACACAACTCCAAAGATGTCAAAAGCTCTTAATTGTTTGGATTACACTAGTGAGATCAAAATGCAGTTTTAAAGCATCTAATACCTCACACACAATTATGAACTCGCTTGAACCCTTGTTAGCTTCCTATTACACCATTGGCTAAAGATTCCATGTTGTCCAAAGGTGAGCATGTATCTTGTTTGTTTAGAGGCTATTGACCCCCACAAGAAATGGCATCAACTGGGACATTCCACAACCTCAAAAAGTTGCCAAAAATGTCATTTTTTCTTATTGTGCCACCAACTAGCAAGTTGTTTGATCATTGGTTTAACCCCATGTTTCCTCTTGCCTCATACTAAACAATTTCACGTCCATCGCACAATCACAAATGCTTAATCATAGCCACTTACCCTTGTAGAAGCTTAATGACATATGCAATGAAAATAACAAGAACCATGACTACAAATTCCTAAGCTTGGTGTTGTTCCACTAGAGTGAAATCTTAGAATGACTTGCTAGCATTATTATAACAATCCCATTTCCTCACCAACCGATCCATTACCAAAGTTATGGTCCAAAAAATAATTTGTCTATTTTTCAAGAGGCCCTATCACAACTACCCTCTTGGTCACACACGAGCAACACCACACATTTTGAATTGCATCCTCTATTTCAAAATAGTTATTGTGTTCTACAATCTCTAATTGTCTCTTTGCTTCTAGCTAGTGTTGCTTATTTCTATCACCTAAATCTTGGATCTTGTGTTGGTTTGTTTGAATTCTTGGCAAATTTTACGAACTTATATATGAAGGATTAATTCTTTGTTTATTTAGTTTTTTAGGAGATTTATATTAATGCACTTTTTCTTGTGTTGCTTTATGCATAGGTCACATGTTCAATAGGTCATTGTGGGATCCTCTACGACATTTGCATTTGCAAATAACCTTATGGAGACACACATGCTTGTGAATGCATATACCCTTAGTTTTGTAGTTGTTTTAGAGGAGAATACTTTGGCCTTAAATTGGTCAAAAAAGGGGTTGTGGAAGCTTGTGTTCACCATCTTCACTATCATGTGAATGACCTAAATGTGCTTGATTATCTATAATGCATGTTCATGTAATGTCTTTTTCTCAAGCCTAATCAGCATGGTGACAAATACTTATTTAGTTCATGTAGGTTAATTTGTGGTGGTAAGGGGACTCCAAAGATCTTAGAGAGTTTGATTTCAGTTTTCTTTGGTATTTGATGGTGAGATTGAGCTTAGTTGGTGATGTGGATTGTAGTGGTGCTTTCATATGTGTTTTCAATCTCTTGGGTTGTTTTCCAAACTTCTTGGAGAGCACACTTATTTTTAGTAAACTTTCAAGTTGGCACCTATCATCATCCTTAGGCTTCAATTACTTTTTGGTGTGATTGGTTTCGGTTTTTGAAGCCTTGGGAATGCTTTCCGCAACTGGAGTGAGTATTTAAAATATACTTAACTTTATAATGTTAAATATTAAAATATTCGTTAAGTAATTTTATTAGAGTGAATTTTGCATGTAATGAATTATTTAATTCGAAAAAAAAGAGAGAAAAAACATTTTTCAAAAAAAAAGGAAAAGCAAAAAATGTTTTTTTCAAAAATGCAACAAAAGCTTTAAAAGGAGGTTTGGGGCTCTCATTTCTCATATGCTAAAGATTTCTCATATTGTTATGCTATCGGATTAAACCTATGCGTTCTTCCATAATCTTTTGAGAATGAAAACCCTTATTGGATTTCTAGTTTCGGATTTAGAAATAATCCGTAGCTAGATTGGAGTGATTTCACTTCAAATATCACCATTGTGCTTCAAATCGAGTTTCAATTTTGGATATTGTTGAGATGAAGATCTATTCAATGTTTTGTGGTGTATTGGGTGGAGTTTGAAGGGAGTTTTCCAATATCTTGCTTGTGGGTTTGTTTGTATGCTCCTTTTCGAAGTTTACAAAGCATCAATAGTAGTGTATCAATTCTGATTTGTCCAAAGTACATCAAAAAGGGTGTTTTCAAACCTATACCAACCTTCTAATTCATCCATTCAAAGTATCACATTGTTATTTCATAGTTGGGTTATTGGGTATATATTATTTGACACTATTGTGGGGTGTTTCAATAGTTCTTTACATAAGCACTTTATATCAACAATTGATTCTCTTATTTTGGTGTTCACAATGCATATGTGCAAACTTTGTAATGCTTCAAATGGTTATATCATCGAAAGCTTCAATTTCTATACACTTTCTTTTGTGAGCACTAGATGGTAATACCAATAATAGGTTTAAATATGTTATTGTTGATGTACTTAACCCATTGAACAAGTGGTAATATTGTAATAACTCACCATTGAATAAGTGGAAAAAGTTTTTCATCTTCAAATATTGTATAAGCTTTCCTACTAAATAAATGGATATGCCCTTGTAATTCTCATTGAATAAGTGGATGGTTATTTCTTTCAGTACTATTTGTGCACTCCACTAAATAAATGCTATTGGTTGGCTTGTCGCCTAGTGTCTTAATTTCAGTTGCTGATTTAATTGTATTCTAACACACTGTATGCTCTCACCTTGCCCATTTTGTGATCTGGATGATCAAAAAGTGGGAAGGAAGTTGATTTGTATCTCTATTTCATTTGATAATTTTTTCAACATAAAAACAAAGGTGGTTATTACAATTCATTCAAGGTGATATTAGCATGTTCAAAATTTAGTAACTATTGAAGATCAAAAGCAAGGAATTCAAACCTAAGCTCCATGCTTGGTGCAAGATGTATAAATTTAGCGAGCTATGTTGACAAAATTGAGCCCTAAAGCACCTTTGTTCCTCATTTCTTGGTTAAATTGTAAAGTGGCAAGTCTCTTCCACTAGCCCTTACCTCACTAAATATCATGCACAACCCAATAAGAAGGTAGTTGCAATGAAAGCTCTAACAAAGTAGATAAACTTGGTGGATAAAAAAAAATGGAAGTACTTCAAGAGTAGCATTGTTAGATAGCAATAGTGGGTATGACTCAATCCTACTAATCGATAGGTCACTAATGCTTCATCTCTAAGAATGGTGTTTTGGTTGTTTCGACTCAAAATGTCTAATTTGACAACTTGGTGTAGTATGATGCTTTTGATCATATGCTCAATATTTTATTTGCATCACTAATTTATAGGTTCCTTAATGCCTTTTCTTAGATGGTTGCTTGGAATATTAATAGTTCAAACTCCTTGTGCATTGTAGCCCTTGGTTTTACAATGTTTGTGTAGTCTTGAAAGCACTTTTGAACAAGGGCCCTATAGATTCCCTAATAATTAAATCAAAAAAACAATTGACATTATGGCCATATTTGTGTGGAACATGTGACAATGGGAGTAATTAATGAAGATAATATTTGTGGACTAAATTTCAAGGATTGAAATGATTAGTGAATGGATAAAACTTGAAGAATCGCAAAGATTTAGCATTATTCATATACAAGAAATTAGGTAAAAAGAACTTCAACCTAAGCATGAATTTAGAGGAAATAACAATAAATAAATTGCTAATATATAAATCAAGATGAAACTAGAGAAAATTGGGCATTTAAATCTACTAATAGAAAGTGGATCATACCATAACAACACCTGTATCATCCCCATGGTGATGAAGCTTTCATTTTATATAAGAACCTCCATTTGCTTCATCGACTAGAGTACAATCCCCAGTATATCTAATTCAACTAAGCGTCTACATTAATTATACTCATCAGTATAAAACCAGGTGGACTTCGAGTTGTAAACCTGATTATTAAAAAAGCTATTTAAGGAGAATGATGGCACTAGCCTTACCGTAGATAAATAACAGACTAGACTATATATTATAACAAACTCGGTCAAGTTCATGTAAAATTATTTGATCATGCAAATGTAAGGCTTGAAAGGTTGGCGCCACTTACATAAGTTTTATAGTTTTTAACATATTAAAATTCATAAATATATAAATAACAAGGTTCATCTGCTCTTCGCATTTATACTAATTATCTTGTTGTATATGGTTTGATATACATGTGTATACAGTCCCAACGCTTATTAGTATGCCGTAAAAAAAACAAATGAGTTCAAACATTGAACAAGAAGTTGGGCCTCATTCCAATGACTTAATATTTTAAGTTTTATTTCTACTAGAACACAAATTTTATATCGTGCATTTTGAAATGTGTTGAATATTTAATCAAATCCTCTACAATTGATATAATCTTTATACATTATGCATACAACAATGCCAGGAAACCTTTCCCCAAGAGTCACTTTTTATCTATCTTGTGTTATCTACATGTAATGCTTCACACCCATAACCAGCCATGAAGATGTCGTAAGACTCATCTAAGCTGATGATAGTGGCCAATAGATCTGTACTAATATCAGTACAACCCAATGAGGGGATCTTATTATATACATGCTGACAGTAGTATTGAGCTAAATCTAAAAAGATCACAATGACATTCTCAAAAAATTGAAGCCATATTTCAATTACTTATGCATGCTTCTAATAATTATCATTATGCATTAAACAGATAATCTAAACTAAAGGTAACTGATGACACCCTCCATCCACAATGTTACTAATTTAGATGTGGCATTTCAGATGCTGAAACATTTAATTTTATGCCAAGGGCCATACTTGTTTTACCCACAAGTCTAGCACACCAATTCAGTGGTTAACTCTTGTGTAGTGAGCATTTCTGTCTTTGTAACTAAAACATCCAGTAACAAAATGTCAGGACCCCAAGACCCTCAACACGAGATTTTGTTTCATGGAAACCTGTTACATGTGAAATATACTGTTAGTAAAAATTTATTTGTAAGTTCAATTGGAAAACAACTCATTCTTTTGAATGCCCTATTGCAAGTAGTTCTGGAATAAGCTTGCATCCCACAAAATCCCTTCATAATATGAACATGTTTCAACTCTAGATAGGTTAATATCAGTAAATAAGAACTAGAGATCATGAAGAATCTTGCTGGCATTGGAAGAAAGGATCATAATTAAGCTCTGGCACAATCTAGAGAAAACAGATAATCAAAAGCAACCTATCACGTATCTTCCACTTCCATACCTAATGCAATTTGGTTCAGAACCGTGCTGAACATTTATGCTGTAATCATCAATATATTCCATGACTGACTATATTCAAAAGGATGTAGCTTATAATCTTAATGTAATAAATATCGTTCATGCGTATAAAGATTGTTAGTAAGAACTGAATGTCTCCATTTATATGTGAACTGGTCAGATGATAGAATTAAATAGCTTGTAGTTCTTGATGTGATAAATATTATCCATGCATGTCAAGATTACTGGTAGAAATTGGATATTTCTATTTATACAAAAATCAGTCACATCATTGAATTGCATTCATCTATTGGACTCTTATCTACACTACAGGTCACGGCACTCTTACATGTCAATTACTAGGTTTGCAGGATTTACTAATTTTACAAGAAATATCATATATTCTCATCTAAAATTGATTGTATGCGATAATCACACCATGTTCTTTTCTAATACAAATAACAACCACAATTAGATTTGTTTTACAGACATTTTTCAAAAACAAAATATTTTCATTTTTTTCTTCTACGCACATATGCAGAGTTATAAATGGCAGATAGTATTTGGAGATCTTAGGAAAACTGTCATATCCATATCCGTATCCTTGTAACATAATGTATGGAAACGGATATGATCATTGTTATCTGTTACATGGAAGAATGGTAAAATACTAAATCTGAAGTATGAACCAATTACAAGAAATACCATAGAGGTTACTGTGCACAACAAAAGGAAATAGTTGTGTTGTGAGAGAAGGAAACACAAGCAAACTATTGTTTAAATGAGAGAACCCACTGTCGTTGAAGACATAAAAAAATATTTAGTTTTTCTATACCTTACATTTCATAAATTGAACTAAATTGTAAGATGCTCGATTTCAGAGATATATACAATAAAAAGTACTGGGTTCCCCATGTTCGTAATTTGAGGTTATTCAAACTTTGTGAATGTAAAGTTAGACATACACATTATATTACGCGGGATCTTTGTGCAAGAAATGAGTAATGTTCCAGAAGAGATTTATTGAAGAAAATTTTATTCCATTCTTTTGCATGTTTACGCAAAGACCATATTGGAGGCAGTTTTTAATTGATAAACTTAAGATAGAAAGCATAAGGCAGACGAAAGAGATGGAGTCTGCATAGTACATAAATTCGACTCAAGTCATATGAGAAATAAAGAAGGCCAGTAGGTGAAAACAAATTGATCATGAAAGAAGAAAATGTTTTCATTATGGTCATGGGAAGGTCATAAATGAGTAAAAGTATTTCTGATCTTTATGATGTACACAACTGAAGTGTATATACTCTTGGATCATTAAAGGAGGAAAATCTAGAATGAAACTGAAAATTGATTCTGTTCCTTTAGACAATATTTTTGAGTTTGTCATGAGAAGGACAAACCTGGAAAGGGACTATTTGGTGTTTTGCTTATATATTTTTTACAGAACAAGCAAATACTTGAGTTTGAAGACATGTTGGGTCCATTGTGATGTAAATCTATTAAAAGACAATTCATGTTGCGCTGTGCAGTGATTTAACAAAGCTTTGTGAGACAATAATGAAGTCAACTATGATAGTGTCATGAGGTATGTTGGATTTATTTGAGTCACAATATTATGGGGTATATGGGAAATCAGAATGAAATTGAGGCATCGACTGGTATGCCAACTCAATATTATAAGGTTTCTTAGGCTGGATTCAAGCTTTGTGAGACAAGAATGAAGTCAACTATGAGAGTGTCAAAAGGAATGTAAGATTTATTTGAGTCGCAACATAATGCGGCATATGGGAAATCAGAATGAAATTGAAGCATTGACTGGTATGCCAACTCAATGTTCTAAGGTTTCTTCGGTTGGATTCAAGCTAGTCCAACATTAGATACACATTAATTCGATTAAAAGACGACACAGCAGAATCAAGAAATTCATGTTGGTGCTTGTAAATGTAATCAAATCTTCTATCAAATTGGGAAACTAAAGGTTCTAAAGAAATTCTAAGTGTAAGAATCTTACTCAAAATTCTAAGTCTGATTTTCGATTTCCAGATTTCTTCTTTCAATTCAAATGTGCTGATTGCAGAACATTAATTGATTTCGATGTTTTGCATATCACAGATCGAACTCTCTTAAGCACAAGGAGACTTGCCTCTAAGAGGCACGTCCACGCACGTCCACTCAAGGGACGTGTCTCTTTATAAGCGCGTGGGTCAAGCAAACCGATTACCAATCGGTTAGAGACTTAATTACTTCCTTTCCTCAACCGGTGGTTAAGAGATAAGTTCGGTTTTAACATCATTAATATTCAATTTATATTAACCTCTTTAATATTTCAATTTAAATCAATATTATTTAATATTTCGATTTATACACATTATAAATTCGATTTTACTTATATTTCAGAAATATAGTTATGAAGAGCAATCTGATCTAATATAAATAAAGATGATGCTTTAAACAATCAATATTTATATCTGACCTGAGCTATCACTCATTAACACTCCCTCTTAGCTAGGGAAGATATTTCAAATCAAATAAGTAGAGATATCACCTTAACACGTGATACCTAAGACATGGTATGATTTCTCACAAGTTTGTCAAGTCACATGACATTCTTCATAACATATCTTTATTATGGTATGTGCACTGACATAAGTCACATGATGTCTACCATAATTCATGGCATATCCACGGATATAAATATCCACCATGATTATCTCTTAGGATCACAATGATCTTCAGATATCAAGTCCCATGATATCCATCAAGATGTCCAAGAGATACTATCATGACATGTCCACAAATATCAAGTCACATGATATCTATCATGATAGTTTATCATTGTAGAGTCGTCACTTTACAATGTCAAATACAAGTGTTCATTATTAGAAAGATTGTCACCTTTCAATAATGTACACAGGGGGAGTAGGCCCATAAAGTCATGGAGTCACACACATGACAAAAGAGTTTACACATTAAACATCTTTATATATATTAGTACAATCTCATATATAAACAATTTGAATTTCAACATAAATCAAATTACATTTCAACCATACCAAGTCTCTTCCTGAAGTGCTCGACCTTGATACGGGAGAGAGGTTTGGTGAGAATGCCTGCTATTTGATCATTTGTACTAACATACTACAACTGAATCACTTTCCTTTCCACCATGTCTCTTACATAATGGTAAGGAATCTCAATGTGTTTGGATCTATCATGAAAGACAGGATTCACAGAGAGTTTTATGCAACTCTAATTATCACAATGAATAATTGTAGGATTCAAGGGCTCACCAAAGAGTCCCACAATCAAATTATGAAGCCACACTGCTTCTCTTGCTCCCATTGAGGCTGCAATGTATTCGACTTTCGTTGAGCTCTGTGCAACTGAAGATTGTTTCCTGCAAATCCAGGAGATCATAGTCGATCCCAAACTGAAGCAGCATCCTGATGTGCTTTTCCGATCAGTTACACTTCCAGCCCAATTTGAATCAGCGTACCCATGTAGATCTAGTTGATCATTCTTGTAAAGAAGACCATATCCAATAGTGCCTTGAAGATATCTCAAGATATGTTTCACAACCATTAAGTGAATTTCCTTTGGTTCACACATGAACTGGCTGAGAACATTTACTGCATAGCAAATGTCAGGTCTGGTGTTAACCAGATACATCAGGGATCCAATCATCTGTTTGTAAAGGGTTGGATCTGCACATTTGGATTCTGCTGCTGCTTCTTTCAATTTGTGAAGGTTGGTTTCCATAGGTGTAGACATCGGTCTACAGTCCAACATTCCCAATCTTTTCAGAATGTCAATAGTATACTTCCCTTGGTTTAGTATGATGCCTTATGATTTCTGCCATACTTCCAAACCGAGGAAGTAGTGCAGAATACCCAAGTCTTTCATGTCAAATTCAGAAATTAGATCTTGTTTCCCTTGAGTAATGAGGTGATCTTCTCCTGTTATCAACAGGTCATCAACATATAAAATAATTATAAGCATATCACCTTTGATTACCTTGAAGTAGAGATTGGAGTCAACATCATTTTTGGAAAATCCTAATCCCAAGAGATAGCTGTCAATTCTTTCATACCAGACCTTGGGAGCCTGTTTAAGTCCATAGAGAGCTTTCTTCAGCCTGCACACATGTGAGTTAGATTTATGTATCACAAAACCTTCTGGCTGTTCCAAATAGACTTCCTCTTCAATGGTTCCATTCAGGAAGGCAGTTTTCACATCCATTTGATGGATCTTCCAGCCTTTAGCTGCTGCAATGGTTAATACTGCTCTCACTGATGTATAACGGGCAACAGGTGCAAATGTTTCTTCGTAATCAATGCCTTCCTTTTGAGAAAAACCCCTAGCCACAAAACGTGCTTTATGTTTTTCTATACTGCCATTAGCAGCATGCTTGATTTTGAAGAGCCATTTAGAAGAAACAACAGATTTCTCCTTTGGTCTAGGCACAATGTCCCATACATCATTCTTTACAATGGACTGATATTCCTCCGTCATTGCATCCTTCCAAGCTTGAAGTCTGAAAGCTTCTGTAACATTGGCAAGTTCTGAATTTATGATGTTTTTCATTAGAGCAACATAACTAGAGAACCGTTTGGGTCTCTTACTTTCCCTAAACATTCCTTTGGGTGCTGCATGACTCTCTGCTTCTGTGAGCATCTTTCTAGCCCAAAGTGACCTCTTTCTGCTGTTGTCATCTGTATTCTCATCTAAAGTGGAAGGATGTTCATTTGGTACTTCCTCAGGATACTCCCTCTGAGTCTCAACAACAGGTTCCATTTCGGATACTCTAGGGGAAAGAGTTTCTATCTCACTGGAACTTCTTGCCCTCTTAAATGCAATGTCTTCTTCAAATATGACATCTCTGCTTAATTCAATCTGTTTCTGCCCAGGTATGAAGATTTTGTAGGCTTTGGAGGTTTCACTATATCCCATAAATATCCCTTTCTTTCCGAAAGGTTCTAGTTTGTATTTCTTCTCTTTGGGCACATGAATATAGACAGGACAACCAAAAATCCTAAAATGACTAATGTCAGGTTTTAAGTCGGTAAAGGCTTCTTCAGGAGTTTTGCTATAAAGGTGAGAATGAGGGCATCTATTTTGGATATAGACAGCAGTCCTAAAGGCTTCTGCCTAGAAAGAAGTTTTAATGTTTTGATCAAGCAACATTGCCTTAGCAGCTTCTACAATGGTTCTGTTTTTCCTCTTAGCAACCCCATTTTGTTGAGGGTTGTAGGCAACTGTGAACTCCCTCTTAATTCCAGCATCATGCAGAATTCCTTAAAAATTTTAGAGGTGTATTCTTTCCCATTGTCTGTCCTTAAGGTTTTTATTTTCTTTCCGGAGAAGTTTTCAGTAAGGGCTTTCAACTCTTTGAACCTATTGAGGATTTCTATAGACTCTTTACATTTAAGGAAATAGATCCATGTTTTCCTAGAGAAATCTTGCTTTGGAAGGTACAGACATGGGTCCACATAGATCAGAGTGAACCAGTTCTAACACATTAAGGGTTTTACTCAGGCTATTCTGAAAGGATCCCTTTGTATTCTTTCCTAGGGCACAACCTTTACAAGTTCCCTCATGAGAAGGTTTTAACTTGGGTAAGCCTGTAACAAGTTTTTCCATAGAAGGTAAGGCACGGAAATGAAGGTGACCTAATCTTCTATGCCAGATTTCATTTGAATCAATAGTGTCAAGAGTAAGGGCTTGCTTAACCTCAGTGCATAGTTTGTAAAGGTACCCTTGTCTTACACCTATGGTTTGAGCTTTCTTGATAGTTGAGTTCTTAGGCCATACTAGAACTTTTCCATCCATAAATGTAACTCTGTAACCATTGTCTTCAAGGGCAGAGATGGATATAAGTTTTCTCTTTATTCCAGGTACAAATAAGACTCCAGTGAGTTGCAGAGAAACCCCGGATTTCAACTTGATGGAACACGTCCCAACCCCTTTTACAGGGTATGCAGAATCATCCCCTATGGTTACTTCTTCATCAGACTTTTTAGTCATAGAGTCCAAGTGTTCTCTAAACCCTGTGATGTGTCTGGAAAAACCACTATCAATTACCCAATTTTGAGTGTTGTCGGATACTTGACTAGAAAGGGCTGTATAGAACACAAAGTTCTCAGATTCATGATCTGGATTTGACTTTCCTACTTTGGCAAAGGATGCTTGTTGTTTAGTTCTATCAGAGCACTTCATTGCATAGTGGCCATACTGATCACATCTAAAGCATTGCACTTGAGAGATATCTTTCTTCTTATAAGAATCCTTTCTATTGGAATTTCTCTTTCTTTTAAAAGATCCTCTCTTGAAAGAGTTTTTTCTTACTCCTTTTATTAGACGTTGAGTTGAGTACATGAATGTCTTCATCTATGTTCTTTTGTTTATTTTCTTTTGTGGAGAGTCCGGTTTCTTCTTGAAGGCAGTTTGTTCTTAGCCTATCAAACTTAGGGAGTTTAGATCTCGAACTTACTCCTTGGACAAAAGACTCCCATGAGTTTGGTAGGCCTCCTAGTGCAATTAGGGTTAATTCTTTGCTATCAATCTGATATCCAATAGTGGATAATTGATCCCTTAGTTCAATATTCCTCATGAAATATGCATTAATGGACTCTTCCTTGTTTATTTGAGCATTGTTGATTTGCCTTTTTAATGCTAGAGTCCTACAGGTGTTGTTGATCTCATAGGTGCTCTCAAGAGATTTGTACATAAGGTATGCAGTTTCATGTTTTGCTAAGATAGGCACTATATGATCCCTAACTGCATCTACTAGAATTTTCATGGCCTTTTCATTGTTTTCAACCCATTGAGTTTTCTCAGGTTCAGCCTCTGGTTCCTTTTTATTTTCTTTCACAAGTGAGTCTAACTTATTCTCTCTAAGGATCGTCATGATTCTAAATTTCCATGATGTGAAGTTGTCTGCTCCTGCAAGACAATCTTCAAATCTGATCACACTTGACATTATGAAGAATGTGATGTGATTTTGATTTTAGAAAATACAGATTTTCTAGATCAATCTGATATTTAGATTTGATTTGGATTCACACAACCTGGCTCTGATACCATGTAAATGTAATCAAATCTTCCATCAAATTGGGAAACTAAAGGTTCTAAAGAAATTCTAAGTGTAAGAATCTTACTCAAA
This sequence comes from Sequoiadendron giganteum, assembly GCA_007115665.2. Taxonomy (NCBI): domain Eukaryota; kingdom Viridiplantae; phylum Streptophyta; class Pinopsida; order Cupressales; family Cupressaceae; genus Sequoiadendron; species Sequoiadendron giganteum. The sequence goes on along the minus strand of CM021110.1, from coordinate 372,066,949 downwards.
ATTCTAAGTCTGATTTTCGATTTCCAGATTTCTTCTTTAAATTCAAATGTGCTGATTGCAGAACATTAATTGATTTCGATGTTTTGCATATCACAGATCGAACTCTCTTAAGTACAAGGAGACTTGCCTCTAAGAGGCACGTCTCTTGAGAGGACGTGTCTCCACAAGTGGAGGCACATCCACTCAAGGGACGTGTCTCTTTATGAGAGCGCGGGTCAAGCAAACCGATTACCAATCGGTTAGAGACTTAACTACTTCCTTTCCTCAACCGGCGGTTAAGAGATAAGTTCGGTTTTAACATCATTAATATTCAGTTTATATTAACCTCTTTAATATTTCAATTTAAATCAATATTATTTAATATTTCGATTTATACACATTATAAATTTGATTTTACTTATATTTCAGAAATATAGTTATGAAGAGCAATCTGATCTAATATAAATAAAGATGATGCTTTAAGCAATCAATATTTATATCTGACCTGAGCTATCATTCATTAACAGTGCTAACTGAATCCAGAACTGAAGAAAACCCAGACCCATATATTTATGGAATCTGTCAAAGCAGTTAATTATGTGGATTTCTTTAATATGCACATTTATTTTCTGATCAGTACTTATTAGTTAAATTGATTGATGGCAGAGTGTATGTAGCAAAACAATGATTCAGACTCCACAGCAATACAAGAACCCTTGATTACAAAAATTGTTGAAGACTCCCAAAACATGCACACAAGTTGTGGCTGCAATGTAAGGGTCAAAAGGACTTCCTGAATGTAAATTATTGAATTAATGATGATGTGAGGCGAGAAATTTAGATCATTTAGCAAAGTCTAGAATTTATCATTCAAGTATTTGGTAGAAGCTACCTGTGAAGTGGCAACATATATATTCACATTGATTACAATTAATAATCATGAAAAGTTGCACATATAAACACTAGTATTGATAGTGAATTCCTTTGTAATAAATGTCAGACAATCTTTCACTGTCCATCTAGTTAGTAAGTAGAGGAATTTAAGCCAGCAATTCAAAAGAAAGAAGCAACGAATTAAGCAAAATGTTAACACATAAACCCACAAATTCACTTATAAATATTGCACACAAACTCAGTGGCAAATATTTATGTATGACATGCGGGAGAGATTTAAACGCAAAGAGCACAGATACTGAAAGAAAACAAATAGGCAGGCAATTGAATGGCTCAACATTACCCAGGACCAGCCTGCACTTGATGAGAATTTTGATTTATTTTCACAATGATTTAATACATGTAATATATTCCAATTCAATTAAGAGTTGTGAAACTAAAAGATAAGTGAGTTAATTCCAAACGTGAGAAAGTTATAGTCCGTAATGTTAATGAACCCTGTGTGTGTGTGGGGGCACGCACTGTTAAACCTTTGAATAGTATGAAAAGTTATGTAAGCTATTTTTCAATACATTTCTTGTTGCACTAGCATGGCTTCATCTATGCTTCTGAAGGACAGAGGATACTGTGCATCCCCTTTTAATCTCATGGTGCTAAAGTTAATCTGAGAGAGTTATTCACATATTTGTATGTGTTAAGCTTTGATCTTCATTGCTCTCCATCCTCAGTTAACTTCTTTCACACTTTCATGTCAGTAGATAAAATACACCCATGCAATGTCATACTGGAAAATGAATCTGGGCTATAGCCTTCACATGAGAAACCTGTGAGCTATACCTATGACATGTCACACTATAATAAATTATGGATAGGTAATGAGATAAGAAAGCAACAAGATTCAGTAGGTGGAAATATTAGTAAAGCATGGATACACGCCTATTTTATGGAAATGTATTTGTGCTACTAATTAGCTAGGAGATCATAAAGCACATGTCACAACCAATAAAAAAAATTCTGGGGAAGGCAGTCAGATTTCTTGTGATCTTAGTTTAATTTGAAGTAAACAGAATGGTAAATATTAATCCATCATCAAACGTAATACAGGCAAAAATGTACAAGTGTCGGTAGAAAGCTCTGCAAGATTTACAGTTCATTGTTATAATTGGGACTCCCTATATGAGATATTAAAAACATAATCATTTAATGTTTGTTGTCATTATCCACAATAAACAAACAAACTTTCAAGCAAGAAGCCCCATGTTTCAGAGGCCGGCCTATAACAAATAATGTAAATAGTTGTAAGCTGCAAAGACCATCATTTCTAGCATGCCTTCAACTAAATGAGCAGTATAGGCGCATCAGTTAAACTAAAATCTAAACAAGGTTGAAGCTACCTCACTATAGTGCCATCTCTGCCTGCAGAGCAGCAAGTTCATCTTCTTCAGCAGAATTATGAGTAGCCTTCTGAGATGCAGGTTGTGTGGGTTGTTTTCCTGGAATTGGAGGCAATTTTGTAGTTGGCGCAATTGTGGCTGGTTGCAGAAGTTGCTCTTCGAGCTCTGCTTCCTCCAGTTCCTCCAACTCAGCCTCAAGTTCATCCTATTACAGTGAATCCATATTATTACACAAAAACCAAGCAATTAGAAGTACAAAAGACATAAGATGCAGCTGGGTACTTCACATACCTCATCAAAATCCGCAGCAGCACCAATTGGTGTAGATAATGCTTCCTGAATCTGTTTCATGTTCTCTGTCTGTTCATTGATCTCATCCATGGTCTTGTCCACGTCATCAATGTTCCTGAAGCACATTGCCACTCAATGTAAATGTCCAAAAAAGCAGCAGTGCCAGCAGAAAATATCTAAGCAGAAATTTCATATGTAAGAACACCCATACCTCTAAACATAATTCACCATAAGTAGACAAAATGACAAACAGGTTGACAGGTTGTACAGAATCAAAAGTAAATAGAAGGTAGGATAGTTTTCAGAAGGCAAGAGTTTCTGAAAATTGATCTATTTAAAGCTAGCTTTATATTAAGGTGAACTCTAATAATACTCCTAACTTGACTGGTAGGTCACTCACCATGATAATTATTTTTCAAAATTATCAATGAAGTTATGATCAACATTAACAGAAAAAATGAAAATAAATTATTTCTAGAGCTCTCTTCCTACACTTAAAACTTCAAAAAATTAATATATTTGATCATGATGCCATAAGTTTTGATAGAATTTTAAGCAGCATTATTTCCTGACTGTGTGGATATTTATAATGCCAATAGAAAATCTGTGTGACATTGCATCCTATCGGTAGCTTGTACAATATAATTAATCTTACTTTGGCCTTTCAAATTTTCCTTATCTTTCATATTACATGACAAACATGACAAATAATCAAACCACAAGTGTTGATTAAAAAGCTTCTGGTATAACTGTTTGAGAATCTTTTTTGCATCATCATTTCTGATCACTCCGTGATCCAAAACAAAAAAGTTCTCACTTTTTATCATATGCTTTCTAATCAATTGCCATGGACTGTAAAACATCGTGGCTCTAAACAAACCGTGAGTGTAAATTTACTTACGTTGCTTTCTGCATTGCTTTCATGGCAGCAGCTGATTTTCTCAGTGCATCCACTGTCTCTGTTGTAGCTTTTGCACCTTCCAACATAATCATCTGAAATGGCTCCCAAAAGTTAGCATACAAAATAATGTCATAAAGATTACACTTTTATCATTAAGGGGAATCCATTACACTGTAGAATCAAAATGTTTCAATCTTGACTTGACCTTTGTTGGAAACCATTCATTTTGAGGTAATCATATACCTGATCGTGAATACGTAATTGAAAATTTCCCAATTGCTCAACTTGCACCTCATAAAGTCTCTTTCTTTTCAAACATTGTATAGCCGCTGCATGGATCATTTAATTCAAAGTCAAACAATAAAATCATAATTCAACTTGACTTCACTACATGAGATTGCCATAATCAATCAGATAACCAGGAAACATTTCTCATCCTTATAGCAAAAAGAAAGAAAAATAATTTGAGCCTAATATTTTTTCTATTCATCCATAATGTTATAATATATCAACCAGGGAAACAAGTGCCACCCTTGTCCCATGTCCCCCTCCACAACAGAGTTTCTGGTACATGGGGACAGCAGGAGATGGCTACCCATTTCCCCCACATCCATGTCCCCAACAGTGTTTCCATTACACAGGGACAGCAGGGAGCATTACCTGGCCATCCCCTGAATGTCATCAAATTGAGGGAATGTCTCAGCAAACCTTGACATCTGGCTGGCAATCCTGTGGATAACTAAGGATGTTTGATACATCCCTCAACTGTCTCCACGGCATCATTTTTAAATATTAAAAAAAAAAGTCCAGCTTCTGAAAAAATGATGGGAGTGAAGGAAGCTTATCAAACCAGATTCCAATTTCTTTTGCAATTTTCAAAAAACATTGCATGAAAATGGCCATTTTAGAATTTTGTGCAAAAAGGGTATGAGCATGCACATGTATATGCACAGGAAAGCCATTGGTTCCAAATTGCTTGGCAATATTGATTATGCATGGGAAACAGCTGCTGAGTTTAGAGACATAGCATAATCTATTGCTTTTGAATCGTTTTGATGAGCATCCCGTTAAAATAATTATTCACAACACATAATCTCTCGATAATGAATGGTTGTCATCATACAATTCATGTTGTGCCATTTGCAATCAAACATCCCTTGACTTACCGTCAACCTAGCATATATTGCCAATAATACAATATAGATCCCATGGCAGCAATTGTTTTATGTAACCAATGTTGCTCAAACTATATTTAGTCAGTCTGATGCACAATTGCTAGAAATGTGCTAGAAATAGGCTTGCATGGGCAACATGGTATAAAGACTAGGTATCAAAGAAAGAATAAATATTCTGGTGAAACAAATTGCAAATAAGTGTTTTCATTAGAAAAAAAAAGCCTGAAGATTTGTTTTCAGGCTTCAAAATAACCCCAACTGGACATTTCAGAATTGGTAAGTGGCCCACAATTGCATCCCAGCTTGAAAACAATGTTTGCAAGCTAGAAAATAATCCAATAGGCCATTACCCAACTCCAAAAACCTTATCAAAATTTCCATACATACACAAACACACACACACACACACATACAAATTTTATTCTGCCATCCCCATTCCAGAAGTGCAATGGAACATAGCAACCTTTGTTGCCAATAATTGAGCTACATAGCATTGCCATAGGATGAAAGTCATGACATTTTCATTGAGGAAGAATTGCCACTGATCTGAATCTAAATAACTAATGAATATTTTCATTTATTAGTCATTCGGCCTATTAAAGGTTTCCCGGGTATGAACACCGCGCCTATAGAAGCCCTCTCCAAGCATAACAGGCTCCTGTATACTTCTAATCTTTAATAGGACAGCCAAGGGTAACCCAAGAAGAGGAGCAATCCAAGATAGAAGCTATCCAATGCTCACCCAAGGGAAGTGGGATGTGCCACAAATATTGAAACAGAACTCATTGCCCCAGTTCAGACCATAAAATTTACATTTCCCCAAGGAGAGAAATCTGACAATTGCTGTAAAAATTTTCTTTGGCTTATGGGTTTTCCCTGGCTCACCATGCTTTCTAGCCTTAATGCTTTCAGGTCCCTGACCAGTCTTCTCCTGTTCTCCTTTGTAGATTACTGTTCCTCATCGCATATCTCTTTTGACTTTGCCCACTGCTCTTACACTCATAAAAGCCAACTTTCAAATATTACGCAAGTTTTTCTCTCTTACTGACATTTACTAGGAAAAATTGGATTGAAGTAACATTATTCGGGAAAGGGCAATACTTCTCAGAAATGGGAGAAAACTCTAAGAACCAGAAAGTCAATAACTTTTCCCCTTATCTCAAGTTAAATTTGACTGTTTCTAGTATCTTTTCTTTGTATTATAAAAGGGAAAGCATTTCTTACAGTCATCAACAGATAATTTGAATCAGGTTAGGAGCATTAGTCACAGGCTAAAGCAGATGATTTGAAGAACGCGATTAAAGATTTATGGGGACTTACTGCAGAGGCAGATTCTAGATCAGGGCTTGTGTTGGATAAGAACAGAGTTGAAAAATATTGCATAGAATACCATTTACCAAATTGTCAATATTTGGAAAGAGATCATAGTCAAAATGAAGGCGCCATTGTATACAGGATGCAGGAAGTGATTTCAGCATAATGAATGGCAGTGTATGATATTTAGTATCCATGAGGAACCTGAATGCATGATAAAGACTCAAGAGGATCCACTCCATTTGCCAGAACGCATTGCAGTTGAAGGACACTATATGGGGACTCATTGCAGAGGCAGATTCTAGATAAGGGCTTGTGTTGGATAAGAACAGAGTTGAAAAATATTGCATAGGATACCATTTACCAAATTGTCAATATTTGGAAAGAGATCATAGTCAAAATGAAGGCGCCATTGGATACAGGATGCAGGAAGTGGTTTCAGCATAATGAATGGCAGTGTATGTCTGATTTTTAGTATCCATGAGGAACCTGAATGCATAATAAAGACTCAAGAGTATCCACTCCATTCCCCACAACGCATTGCAGTTGAAGGACACTAGCATGGCCAATGTTTGTCCAGGTTGCAGCAATACCACATATGTAAATGTTTTAGGTGACTCTTCTATCACAGTTTTTCTTAATGAGGCTAGGATTGATTTGGAAGAGATGAGATTTATGAATATTGGAGAGATCCTGATTGCTCTTAATTCGGTATGAATCCCTCACTACTCTGACTCTCTGAGTATGGTACTTGAAAAGCCTTTTCTTGAATGGATTTGAAATATTGAAAATACAATGGCACTCTTATTATTTTCTCAAGGAAACTGAAATGGTAGCCTCATTGCCACAGGAAAAAAGAAATCTCTTGTAGGAACATTTAAGGCAATCCAACAATCGACCAAAAATGATTATAGAACTCTCAGAAAATGTATGGAAGCTGCGTGCCGCAAAATGTTGGATGCTTTCTCAAGGAAATTTCTGTCAAAAATGTTTTAGGATTGGGTGAAGTTCTAAAAGTTGGTAAGTTAAATTGGTACATCCGTGTGTAACAATACTTACATATCCTAGACACCTCATTCTTGAACTAAACATTGTGGATTCACTACTATTCAAGGTCTAGGGCATCTGCTTCTTGCCTACAGCCCAGGACACAGGTAGGTATGCATAATGTCCCTTTTTTTTTGTGGCCTTTCCAACATTTGTGGAAGCTCCAACTTTTTTGGACAGTGCCATCTTTCTCAAAATGGAGTTCAATTAATGGTGTTGTGTTTAGGGGAACAAGATGAATCCATTGATGCTTTCCGAGGACAATTTCATCATTTCAGATGCATTCCGAACTTCTTGGAGGAATATTCTATTTTTGGGAAGTATCAATTTTTTTTTTAAGTTTGATCTCCAGTGAGCTTCCGAGTATGTTGGCAGATTCAAAATTCAACTTCGGGCTACTTTTGTATTTTCCACAACTTTGGGTGGATGTGCAGAAAATAATTAATATTTAAGTTGTCAAAAGGTGAATTAAAAGACAATTTATTTTAATTATTTATAAAGGTAAATTTTGAGTGACTAAAGTGACAGAAAAGTAAAAAATTAAATAAAGTCACTTATTTGGGCAAAAGTAATTTAAAATTATAATTTTCGAAAAATTCCAAGAATGCTTATAAAAGGGAAATTGGAGGAGAAGAAATTCATTCTGAATATTTTATCAAATGTTGTTTTCTCTGAGAGGTTGAACATTGTTCATCTTTTCCACCTTTGACAAAACCCTAAGGTAAGATTGGTTTTGGTGGTGAAAGATTCTTCCCTAACCAATACTGTGTGATTCATTCAGGGTCACAGTTTGTGCAAAAAAGATTCAAAGGTGAATTCATCCAGAGTTCACAGATGAGTTGATTGATATAGGTTTTACAGGAGATTGAACAAGATTGAATATTTGAAGGATTTGTAAGCAAATATTAAATATATCCTTGGAATTTTTAAGGGTTTCAAACCCCAGTTGGATGAGATGTCTCTATCTAGTTTTATGTTGGTGATTTTGGGTTGGAATAAGGGTTTGGAAATTTCATATGAGCAGCCCCAGCCCTTTAGTGTATATATATATATATTAGTGTTGCATTCCTTAATATTCTTTGTTGGTGTTAGAGGCATACCTCTCCATGTGAGACATATTGCATATTGGAGTAGATTTTGTGTTAAATGACGAATTGTTTGAACTTTAGGAAAAAACGCAGCTCCTTCCTCAAGCTGCAGCAACCTTTGTAGAGTGTTTGGCAACTATCTTGGAGTCATGGAAGATGTATGGAGGTATGGTGCACTCTTTATGAATGTTTCTATCTACTAAATGGCTGGCCACCCCTGTTGAAAAAGGATCTCTGCTGATTATGATGCCATTTTGAAGATAAGCAACTCTCTAACAGCCATCTATTGATCTATATCAGCAATATTCAATTCCAAGAGTACCAGACTTCATTTTGTAGGTTAGAGGGATGAGTATTTCATATATTTGTAATTCTGATTTCTGGAACAGCAATTTTAATTGCATATTTTACTTATTTCCAGTACTGTAGAAAGATTGCCAACTGCTTGACAAAATGTCTTTGTAAAATATTTGAACATTGGCAAGATTTTATGATGAACATATGATTTAAAATTCTAGTAACAGCTATTCTAAGTGACTACAATCAGAAATTCTTCATATCTTGGTGTATGCAAAATGTTGATGAAATGCCTGCAAATTAAAAAACAGAATTATTGCAAACTTGGAGCAAAATTTCCTGGTGGGGTTATTACAGTATGCAATACAAACTTTATTTCTGCTTTGGAGGATCATCGATCTTGGATTTTAAAAGATGTTCTTAGGAATTTGGACGTACTATTATTCAACATTGAGGACCATCTACTGCTTTCCTACATCAGAGACCACAGATCAGGTGCATATAATAAACTCCCCCCTTCTTTGATTGTCTAAGACCCCCTTGTTCTTGGGCATTATTAAATATTGTACTGCTCTTCTTATGGTGGTAGATGATGGTTGTGTTTATTCTTCTATTCCACGCTTTGATACAAGTATGTGATAACACTAATCTCCATGTTCGACTCACATCAGCTATTTGCTTCTTTGAGGGGTCTACTCCTAACATAGTTATTTATAAATGGATTACATGGCTAGAGTTCCTATCATGTTTTCATTATTTTGGTGTAGAAATTTTGAAATCATGGTGATCTTTTTACCCTAGTACTTACTATTGTAAGTTGTAATTTTATTTTAGTCCCATCGACCTGCTTAGGTCATTGGTGGACACTAATGTCTTTCCTTCTTGCTTCTCCAGACACTAATTTATAGTTACCTAGTGTATTGTACTTTTTAAGTCCTACTGACCAATATTGACCATTTGTGAATCTTCGTATAATCTGCATCATCTGCTTTAATTTCATTCATATCATAACATTTTAGACTTATCTATTTAATGTGTTGTTGAGCAGATATTACCCCTAAAAGTGGGATCATAAAATGTCCATACACATCTGCAGTAGTTTGAGGAAGCCAAACCTTTATGAGACCTTAACTTCAGTCTATGTTTGCAGAGGGACCAAATGGCATCTCCAACATGTGTGACGCAACTTTTGTTATTCCAGTGTAGCAACTGCTAATTTATCCACCTTGTGAGCTTCAAATAAAGGCCATCAAGGACCTGTTAAAGTGCTTCCTTAATGAAATGAATACTAGCTTGTTTTATAACAGTTCATTTTTCTTTCATAATTGATTATATGTTTGTGTACCTATTGCTATTGTCGTTCCTTTGTCAGACTTCCAGAAGTCAACTCATATAATTAAATGTCCAATAAAGAGATTTCTGAATATTGTATTGTTCACTCCTTATTCTGTTGTATATCTATCTACAAGAGTAGATGTGGCTTTACTAGTCATCTTCTTGATACAGAGTAACAAAACTAACAAGGTAGGAGGGTAAAAACTTTGAGAGAGTATGTTTTACATTCCCTATTAAAAAAATGAGTTGTTGTCTCTAGCTTAGGTTGAAAACATCTAACTCAGCCAACCATTTCGCCTAAGTACAACACAAAGTCTTCATGTACCATGTAAAGTTTTTTTAATACAGAAGAACCTTTCATTCATAGAGTTACAATATGAAATTTCTCATAGAGAACAAAGTGCTTCCCTTTGCTACCAAACTTTAGACCCCATTCTCTCTAGGCTATTGGAAAAATTAATGGATTTGATGGAGTTAGCATTATCATTATCAAGCCTATTTGGCATAGCACCATAAACAGAGATCTGCAAACTTGTTAGCCAAAGGAAGTAAAGTTCAAGTCTGATTAAATTCAAGTCACAACTTTACAAAATAGCACATGTTCATAGGAGGTTGCATCCAATGGGAAGGGTGACTTCATAGTTTAGGGGTAATAGTAGAAAGGCCCATATGAAACATCAATTCTATTTTATTATGCAGCAGGAAGAGTTTAGTAGGATAAGCATGGCAGAAGAATTTCCCCAAACAGAGAGCAATCTAAAGGGAGAAAAAGTAGAAGTAGAAGGATAATGGAGTATGATGGATGCCAGCAAAATAAGAACTATAAAGACATTGGGGTTGTATTGACAAAGGAAAGAACCTGGACAAAGGAGAAAGAACCTGCAGTCTGTGTCAAGTATTTGCTCATTTTTGGTCTCTCTCTTTTGTTCTTGGTCAATGGATAGACCCACAGTTTAGTTCATAGGGACCCTTTGTACTTGGCTGTTAGTTAGTCCAGTTGATATTAATCTTCCTATATTTGTTTGATAGTTAGTCCAGTAATTCATCCAGACACCAAATCACCTTAAAGAAATGTTTTTTTTGTTTGCTTTTAATAGCCTAAGAGCAATCCCACAGTTATTTGTGCTTTGTCCAGCTGCCAATTTTTGTTAAATCAGGATTTTTCTGCCAGAATACATGGATCTATTCTAACATGCATTCTATTTTTCCAATAAAAGTTTTAGAAGGTGGTGCCAGGCTAAGTCACAGCATTCGCCGAATTTGAAGCTTCAAATTCGAAATTCGGCAAATCCTTCAAAAATGTATGAAGTTCGTTGAAATTCGAGCAAATCCGTGGTTCATAGCGATTTTGTTGAACGGGTCATTGTAGGCTGCATTGAACCCTTTGAAATCAGTCTTGGTTACTGTCGTTAAATTGCCTTCTGAATGATAATATATTCAGTTGCCTCCTGAATGATAATACATTCACTATTAACATTTTACTGATTATTCCCCAATATTGATATTATGACAGCTTGTGTAGGAATTAAGGAAGAGATGCTTCAAGCAATCCCGACTATTTCCCGTAGGTTCCTCCATTTCCCACAACCAGTCCAGAATAGTCTTCCAAATGTATCGCAAGGTATATGATGGTGACCAGGTAGAGGAAAAACTTGCTGACTCCTTAAGGAAGGTAGTATCCCGTATTATGCTCATATATTTGAGACGACTATCTGTAGATTAAGGACTCAATAGTTTTGTATAATGATAATCAATGGACCTTTAATATTGCCCGATAATCATAGTAACTATGCTCAGATGATAACAATAAAATAAATAGACAACCAAGGCCATCAGTTGTCACCAGAGGATAATCCCAACAACATATGCAGCGATACATATACCACAATGCAATGTATCGAATGCCTTCACAATAATGTTGGCTCGGAATATTCACAGAATTGGCGATTGAGGAGGTCTCGAGTGCTCCCTAAAAGTGGCGCTAGCTCCCAAAGACTCTTATTCTTATGTAGCATGGTAAGTGGCAGCTTCACCGCATAACACTTCATTCGACTTCAATGAACTAGGCCGGTGGCTTATTAAATTATTACCTTTAACTTTAGGTAATAAATTATTATTATTTAATCTTTTATTGTTACTCTTAAAAATAATATCATTTTCTCCTTGCCGTCAAGACGAGACATTACAAATATTTGAATTAAATTTAACATATTTAAATTAAAATTTTAAAATTTTAAAATTTTCAAGTAATTAAATTAAATTTAACATATTTAAATTAAATTAAACAAATATACTATATTTAATACAATATTATTTTATATTAAATTTAACATATTTATATAAGGCGAATTTAATCCAAATTTCATACTTTTCGAATTTTTTCCTTGCCGAACTTCATCCGAATTTCAATGTTGCCGAACTCAAATTCGAATTCAAATTCGAATCTTGTGACTTAGGTGCCAGGGTTAAGATTTGCATCCCAATTATAAAGACAGCATGCAGTCTCAATTAGGTAAGAGTGGAAGAAAATTACATAATACACTGTCAACATTTGTGTGAATGATATGTGTGCAAAATATGTGCTATGGCCTATGGATGATACTAGTTTTTTATACATGTTGACCTAAAAACTTCTGTAGAAAATTTTAAATATTTTCATTAAAATAGATAAACTGAATGCATTTATAAGTCAACAGCTAGTTATAAGTTAATGGAGACAATGAGTTAACGTAGAAAACTGTTTAAGACATTAAACTGAAAAGAGAACTTCTTAAATGACTTTCTAGCTTCCAGGAGCCTAAATGAAACAAGGAAAGGGAATCTTGTGTTTATCTTTGAAACTGATCGTACATATGCTTTGTTGATTGAAACTGGTTATTTCAGGTTACAAGAAATAAAGTTTAACTCAAAAAAAAAAAACAGCACACTAGAACATGATAACTGAATATACCTCTTTTATTCTTTGCCCGTGTAAACTCCTTAGCTTTGTCAATCTCTGCTGAAATTCTCTTTTGCAGCACTCCTTCTTTCTTCTCCAGCATCTCAAGGGTCTACAAGATCCACAAAATTTCACAAAGCATGAGCATTTAAGTCTTCTAAATAATATTACAAGGAATTGTTGCATACAAGCAACGGAGATTGTAAAATAGTGAGCAACTGAGTTTTAAGTCTAACTGTCTATTTGAATACAACATTTTCAGGTTTTGGCACAAAACATGTATCAAGGAACAAGTTCTTCTCAGTCAATCCCAACCCTAAAACTCTCACCTTACAGAATACACACTAAATTGTACATAATAGTCTACAATAGGAATTAACCTCCACAAATTTGCATTCCAAACAAGGTGTTGGCGTAAGAACTAACACCTCTGGAGTGTGAGTTTGTATGTACAGCTATGCACACTACGCAATGAGTGCTCTTCAAATTAGGAGGGGAAGCTCCCTCGTTGTGCTGGAATGCATGAAATAGAAAACTAAACTAATGTCCTATCTTTTTGTTCTTAGCTGGTAGAGGCACAAGGTTAAGAAAACCTAGAACGTTGCAGCTAAGTATTTTCTGGTTTCGCAGATCATGTAACTACAACTAACCTAACTTCTTTAAAATCTATCCAATTTCCTCAAAAAACAAAGCATGAGGAAATGGAGCAGGAATGTATTGTACGATAAACTCCAGGTGCGAGCTCACAACATGAAGGCAAGGTAGGCACAACTATTTGCTAATCTGGGAAGAAGTTTATTAAAACAAACAAATGAACGGTAAACCTGGTACAGCTTCACAACATGAAAGCAAGGTAGGCGCAACTATCTGCTTGGCTGAATGAGTCTACTATCACACACATCAAACGATAAGCTTTAAGTACAGTTTCGCAACATGAAGGCAAGGTAGGCGCAACTATTTGCTCTTCTGAATAGGCTTATAATAAACAAAACAAAAGGTAAGCAACTGGGACAGTAGATTGTATAGACGCAACACGCATGCAATAACGATCAAACCAGCAACCCCATTTAACTAGGTCGAATAAACACCATAACAATAATATGAAGGCAAGGTAGGCGCAGCAATTTATTATAACAGCAATTACCCTTTGAACAGATACAATAATAGCAATACTACAAGCAAGGTAGGCGCAGCATGTATGCTATCAAGCAAAAGTTAAATTACAAATGAGCTTAAAGCTCTTATTTATAGACTTCAAGGTGTAGGCAACCCTAAAATCACCTTGAGTCAACTAAAGTCTTGCAATGCATGCAAGATCTTATTCCTAAACCCTAATTGAATGAAACTATACAGTTAACTGGGAAACTATCATCTGTTAACTGAAACATCTAATCTAAATGGACAAGGTGCAACATGCACGTCCTTATTGAAAGCAAGTCAACTGGAATGCTATCATCAGTTGACTGAAAGATCTAATCTAAACTCCAAGTGCATGTAGATGTTTCCAAGAAAGACATTCCATGCAGTGTGTAACAATAAGTTAACTCAAAAAGAGGTCTCGAGTTTAACTCCTGTGTCTAATGTCTATCTTGGAAAAAGGTGAGACGCCTTTAACTGAAGTCTACTGGCCCTAATCTTGAGAAATTAACCCATCTACGAGGTCGTTGACTGCATCTCCATTTGGGGAACTGAAGCTCTGGCGAAGAATCCTATGTCTGTGCAGCATGTCTTCTCCATTAGTCATCTGACACTGGAACTCACCCTTTCTCCTGATTGCCTCATCAAACAATGTTGACATGGTTGTAAGCTGATTCATCTTACAGCCAACGGTCTCACCTCTGAAAATACCGTGAATAAGTGCTTGGAGCTCTAACTAGATGTCAGCAAGTTCAACATAGTCACCACCCACACGCTGATATACACATGGTAATTGAGACACAAAGTCTCTTATATAGCGGAGTGCACTAGTAAGATACTCTCTGCTCTCAGTCACCTCAGATGCTATCTTTCCTTCTATCTCTGCCTTGAAGATCAACTGTGTTCTCCAAACGTAGACCTCTTCTTTATCTTTTGCCTCTATGACTGAATCAAATGACATTCCCAGGTTGGCAATCAGAATCTCATCCCTAGGTCTACTAATGGCCAAATCACATTCCTCATCTTGAAGTCGTAGACGAAGCTCACGTGCATTATACCACAATTGATACAATTCTGTAAGTACAAGGCGGCCTCTAGCAACAAACTCCTCTTCCCATTCCTCCAATCGCTTACCATATGCAACCAAGAGATCAATCTGACCCTGCTCTGCTAGTGGTTCTAACATATGTGGAAGCGCGGTGACAACATCCCCTGTCCTGTGTACAAGGCTAGAAATGTACTGGCGAAGCTACTGTATTTCAGCCTTGAGAGCTGATTTATCTTCACCATCTTTCATCATCCTATCCTTGGCGCTATTTGTAGCAACCTGTAGGAGATCAATATCTGTTTGACGAGTACTCTTACCGAAATGAACTATGATAACTTCGAAGTCTTGAGCTTCCATCTCATCTAGACTCTTATCTTCTGGAGGTGCAGCAGTCTCAACAATGAATTCCTTATCTGCACTTCTCCCAATATGTATCTGTTTCTTGATCCTCTTTTCAGGCACATCTTGATGGTCATGATCGAAATCTGAATGATCAAGTACGTAAGATGGTTGTCTCCTTTTTCTTCCCAGTTGACTCTCAAGCCAAGATGAATCCCGACTAATCCCACTGGAATGATCTGTACTAGTCGCAGGAGGATCTGATGAATGTGAATGTGTAAAAGAATCGCTGCGAGGAGGTGAATCTACGTCCAAATCAATGTGAATTGGAACAGGAGGCTGCTCTAATGGTGTCGATGACGGCATACGGGGCTGAACCTCAAGCTGTGGAGAAGTCTGAATAACTTCTCTGACTAGCTCTACATGTGGAATCGCAACAGATGCTTTTCCCTTTGAATTACTAGGCGCTGGATTCTTTTTAGGAGGATTACTCCTCTTCTTCTGCTTAGGTTTTGAAGAAGAAGGCAATACAAGTCCTTCTGGTGGCGGCTCTGCTCTAGGCATGGATGCCTTTCTCAACCTTCTGCTTTCTAAATAAAGCGTACTCTTTTGGATGACCCTACTCGATCTCTCCTTTACTCATGTGAACTCTTTGGCATACCAGTTCACTAACGGCAGTGGTTGTCCATCAACCTGCTCTCTATAAAATTGAGGAAGTGTATCTCCCTCATCTTCTGTCAATCCTTCCACATCTTCCGCCAAGAAAACAGAAACCTGTGGAAGAGAGAACCTGCTATAGCTACGTCTGCGAACCTCGAAATCATCCTCACAATTCACCCAGTAATCTTCCATCGTAGGTTTGTGATAAGAGAGATTACCTAGGCGAGTTGCGTAATGACCCCAAGGATCATATGTGCGTGTATCCACCAGGTACTTGAGTTTGCAATTTTCTAACTCTTGACCTGCGGTCTTAGCATCAACTGCCGTCTTACACCGATACATCCCGAATTGCAAAGGAAACTCGGCAGCTGGTTTACGCTTGATGCACAAACGTTTGTTAACTTCATACAGCTACCTCAGGAACTCCATGAATATTGTTTTATCCGAAGGATAACGTGGTAACATAGCTGGTTTTCCTGTGTATCCATAGACATGGATATAGGTGTATGTAGGGAACTGAATGTACCAATCTGCCCAATTCTTCATTGCTGCTCTAGCAACTGTCAGATGCGAATATGCAACTCCCGGTCCAAGTTTCTCACTGTATAAGTCAAGAAAGCCTCTTGTACACGTTTAAAATGACTTTCAGCCTTCGTGAACTCAAGCTGGTCATAGTAACGATAGACTTTCTGTACACTGAGTATGCCCACCGTATTCAAACCATTAAACTGATTCTAATAAGCAATCAAGTACACCAGGTAAGAACACATATGAAATTGATGCGCAGCTAGGAAACCGGTGATTTGCTCGTGAATAGCATCGCTGATGAAGGATGCCCAGTCATAATGCTCTTGCCCAGAGATGATTCTACCAATGATATAATACATCCACGGGTGAAATTTGTTTGCATCTGCATGACCTGAGACACGATTAAGCAGTGTAATCAAAATATTGTATTCATCCTTACACTCGCCACGACCCAAGTTGTTTGGCAACTTGCTCTTCTTTTGTTTCAGCCACCTCTCTATCATCTTGTTCTGACACTTATCCAGTCCAGCATTGAATGCCTGCTCGCTCTGACTCATGGAAATGACCATCCCATCCGAATGTTGAGGAATATCCAGACTTCGCTCGATATCAAGGGGTTTGAGACTGCATATGACACGTCCATCTATTGACCGTATCTCTCGTGTAGCGGAATTGTAATGCTTGATGCAAGATATTACAAACTCCACGCAATGCACCGAAATAGGTATGGAAGCGGCCTCAAGTAACCCGGATTGCTGAATATTCTTGATAACTGAATCCCTGATTTTGAGTGGATCCAAAACTACCTCCGGCAACACCTTATGTAGATCTGTATCAACTGTTCCGATGAAGTCGTGGGTTAAGACCGATTTGGTCTTGAATTCGAGCTGAGTGAACTGCATTCTGAAAAACTTGCCTGTTGACTGTGCACACGGCTATATTCTGACAACTTTTCTGGAAAGCCAAAAATAGCCTGCTGAGGCTAAAAATAGCTTGTCGGATGAGAATTTTTACAAAAAAATCTGAGATATGGGTTTTGTCCAGAAAATGATTCTAAGACAACCTAGAACGTCAGAAATGCAAAAATTTACCCTTTACTCAGCCATGCAAAAGAATTTCGGTTGAGAAAATTAAAGCTTCAAGAACAGATGTTCTGGAACAAATTTTCCTGAAAAATTCTGGCACATGGGTTTTGCTGAGAAAGCTCTTCTGAATCAACCCAGATATTTTGTTTTGCCAAAATCTGCCAACACTTCGAACATGCAAGAGAATTTAAGACGAGAAGATGGAAGAAATATAGAAGAGAAAAAGACTTTTTATTATTTTGATTGTTTTATTTTTGTCTCTTTCTTTCAAAATCGCCACTTTGCCTTGAATTTGATGTTGAATCTGAACTTGTACCTGCAAAAGAATATTTTATCACCTTCGAACTTGATCCTTTGATGAAAATTCGCCAATCTCTTTGAAGAAATTTGAACTTTCAAAGCTGTGTGAATGATGAAAGGCGCCATGCTTGTTTAAATAAACTATTCGTACCATCATGCATGCATAATGCAACCCTAATTTAGAAAAAAAAAATTCGATTGTCTTCTCTCTAGTTGAACTGCCACTGTCTCTGAGTCTTTAGACTAAAAATAATATCTTAATTTTAAAACATGCAAAAAACTAAAAATGGCACCAATATCTATCTTTGAAGAAATTCGTCACTTTTCAATGCTCTGCATGCAAAATATTTTTTTTATCATTTTGCCAAAAATAGCATCTTGTTGTGCTCAACACACTTCCCTGATTCTAAAAAGTCAAATTTTGATCTTTTAGGCTTCCATTTGCAAGAGTTATGAGATTTTTGAGAATCTCCTATTTTGTAGCTGACTGCAAAGTTACAACTGACCCTGTTCAACTCTGATTTCCGGATTCAATCCTGCGACCATGCTGAGATATCCACCGCAAAGCTTGCATGACAAGGATGAAATGTCTGCTAGGAGCAACAACTGCTAAAATCATCATCTGATACCTTAGAAAATTAGGCGCCTCTGATTAAATTGATGTTTTGACTCCAGACTTAGCCATTTCTCTGTTTTTGCCTTCTGATGCTTCAAATTGCCGCTGACAATGAATAATGAACTCCACTGATTGAATAATGGATTCATTGCATGACTAGAAGTACTCTGCATCCAATGACTGTATGTGAGGGATCTGAAAATTGTATTATGAACCCCAAAAGAATGAGCGCCCCTATTCTGTGATAGCTCAAACACCATTTTGACAAAAGTGTGACTTTCATTTGAACACCATACTTTGACCCTTGATACCGAGAACTAGAATGTTCCGATACGCGTGCCGCCTGTCTTGCTGTATAGTTTGGTCAGCTTGCAAGAGATGTTCTTGGAGACGATGAAGCCAGAAAATTGCTTTTAAGGCCTCTAAAAGAAAATCGCCTTTTTCAAAGAAAATTATATTCTTACACTTAGTCATTTTTTGAACTGCCTTCAATCGGCTCTTCTTTACAGCATTATCATCTCGACCTCGCACGTATGAGCATTCGCCAAATCTCGGAGGCTATCGGCTAGACTCATTGGATAGCTTGAGTAATTGCACACAAGTCTTGTGAAGACTATAATTGCAAATAACCCCGTCTGGCAGGCCTAAAGGAGAATCGCCCCTAGCCTACAACTGTGCAGCTTCGTGTAGCTACGCTTCACCATCCTTTGTTTTACGTGCTGGGTAGGACCTCTGTCACAGTTACTCAGAACATCGGATCGTCTTGTGAACGGGTACACTGCAAAACTGAACTGAGCTGGAAGAGATCTCAAGAAGACCTCAATTACAAATTCATCCATCAAACAGGTCTTATTCAGGATCGCCCCTGGGCTACAGGGGAGCGGATTTGCATTCTGAAAAACTTCTTCTGACATGTATCTTGCCTGCAATTTCCACTTCTAACGCTGATAACCGGATTTCTGTACTGGATATGCTTCCGCTTGATAGCTCGTTGAAAAGCTAAACTAATTCTGCAAAGACTGAAACCATCAAAACACACATGCATCTAGATCTGGGCCTTCAAAAAGAAAATCGCCCTTGGGCTAGAAGGGAGCGGATCTGCATTTCTAGACTGCCTCCTTGATGAAAACACTCTTCGTAACCTCTGCTTCTGTCTTCGTTTGCCGGAGTTCTGCAACTCGGATGATCCTGCTTCATGGCTAATCGGAAAGCTGACTGAAAACTGAACATAATGAATGTATCCTTCATCCAAAACACTCAAATCTTGACCTTCAAATGGAAGGGCGCCCCTGGGCTACAGGGGAGCGGATTTGTTTTGAATTCATTGATTTTCACCATTTTATGCTTTGCAAACGCTGTATCCATCACTGCGGTTGACCATGTCGAAGCGTTGTGACTGCTGAGGTGTGTGGATGACTATACTTCATCATTTTCACATGTACGGACACTATAAAGTTGATTTGCACGTTGATTGCGCAAGTGTCTACTACGTTACATAGTGAAAAGTTCCCAGACTTAGAATATTTTAGCACTTTTTGCCAATCTGAAAATCCCCTCCATCAAAAAGCATTATTTCCAACATCTTTTATCGTAGAGCGTTCCTCTTTGAGTTTCAGGCTTAGATATTGATACCTGGTACTGGCCGACTGCCATTGATGACCCCGAAGATCCTAACTTTTCTCCCGAAAAAGTGAAAACTACCCACCAGCCTTAAACTGACTTCTAACTGAAACTGACTTCACCACTGTGATTGTGATGTGAAATAAGCCAATCAAAATTAATTTCAGCCAATTCTGACAAGTTTCTATTTTTTAGGGTTTCGAGCTAAGAATAGATTTCAGAAACCCTAATTTTCAAAATTTTCAAATTTTGCCAGTATCTTCCTGGCATCACACTGACTAAAAGCTCATACTTTATTTGCCCAAAAACTGAGTTTTGACCCCACTTTTACAAGGTTTAGACCATTTTAAGCAAAATGCCTTAATGAAGCAAAAATTTCAGTTTGGGTACAACACAAGGCAATGAACAAGACTAACAAAAGTAAAACCAAGTTATCTAACAGAATTGGTAAAAACCAGTGGCATTCCCTAGGGAAAAGCAAGGGGAAGGGAATAAAGAGGAAAAAGGAAAAAAGAAGCAAAATAAAAAAATGTCAGGAAAATGGACAAAGAATGGAAATTCATTCAAGTTCATGGCAACCGACTATAGCGGAGACGTGCACTAATATAGGAAGAATCTGGAACATCTGATCAACTCTGTAAATATCATAGATTTAAAATTCTGCAAATATTCACCAGACTGTCAAGTACTCCAGCAAGGCAAGCAAATCACCCACAACTTGTGAGCTCAGTCAATTGGAGAACTTGTGAGTTTCCTGCCAATACTCACTCAGACGCTGACAAGAAGACTCCATCTTCAGCTATTTGGATCTTGGTGGTGTGAAATGATTGTCAAAGGAATGGAAGGATTTATCAACGGTCGGTTAGAACTTACAGGTAATAAAACTATGAAAAATGGCATGCACCATGAAGGTCTCTATGGCCTCGAAGGCCTTGGGCTTGGTAGTAGGGGCTCCACTGCTGATCCCGCAAGGGGCACTGCTCCTCAACCTCACCAGGGGCTGCTATGGAGACCCCTGCTCTGGTTTGAAAAAGCAAAAAATAAAAATTGTTCTGAGCTGCACCAGATGGAAAAGCAGCAAGTTTTTCCCTTTATTTGGCTTGAAATGACAAAACAACATTTTTTCCTATTTTTATGAATATTTAAGTGTTTTTTTGTTTCCCAAAATTCTCCCACTTAAATCCTGATTAATTGTATTTTGTTTATTCTTTTGGTTTGCCAAGTCAATACAGAGTATAGGTAAACCGTAATACTACTATGATCAAAATAGACTTATGTGTTCTCTAAATTCATTCTTCATGCTTTGTTTAAGTTTATTTTTGTTGGTGTGAATAGGGGTATTACCTAACTAGTTCCACTATTAGGTCCCTTTCACATCTTATCACTTAAGTTTACTTAGGACTCACTTAGGTAGCTTGTAGAGCAAGCTTTACATCCTTATCTCTTTATGTCTCATATCATTAATCTTATGTTGTCTTATGTCTCACCTTGGCCTATATAACACTTGGGTCTCTCGTACATTGCAGATCTATTCTATTTGCGTTCTTTGAGAGGAATACAGTTTATTCTTGTCATATTGATCTTCTCAGTATTTTGTGCTTTCCATGGGCCTTTATACTTGGGTGGCTATCTCCATAGCCAAATCTTATATATTTTGGGCATTTATGTCATTTATTTTGATTGCAGAGTTTTCTGGCAAGTCCAACTCTCAATCATATTTTTGGCTGCTTTGTTTTAGCTGGGTCCAAGTTCTTAAAGTGGGAAAAAAATAAAGCATTTTTACCATAAATTGAGGGATTTCTCATACAATTGCAAAAGTCCTTAAGTGAAGAAATATTGAGTCAACATGTGTTAGGAAAAACACTTCAAATATGACCTGCATATTGAAGGAAAAGGGTGAAAACACTCATACAAACAACAAAAATACAAGTACGTTAGGTTACCTAACTTAATTAACTCAGTCTTAAAACTTAATTAAATAGTAGCACAGTTTCGCTTCCAGTGCAATCATAGTACAACTGACCTCTTTAAATAAAGTCACAAAACCAGTGATATGAGGTACAGTCCAGTGGGATAAATCCACACACCTGAACATATGCATTAAAGCATTCTTAAATCAACCTACCTTTAAAGAAATAAAAGCACTATAAAGCATAATTACAATGAAATATTAATAAAAGAATATTTTAAATATTCCAATGTGAAATTGGAGGATTTATGACACATTCAGTGTAACACAAATAGTGCATAGATTAGAAAGAGAATGTCATGATGACAATCCCCCTTTCATGACAAGCTCTTTGAGACACAACTGTTGCTGAAATTTGACAAACTTACTCTCCATCAATGGCTTGGTGAAGATACCCACCACTTGGTCCTCTATCCCAACATAGCCAATTGAAATCTTCTAAAGCCTCAACAATTCACAAATTTTGTGATATTTGATCTTGATATGCTTAGTTCTCGCATGAAAGACCAAATTCTTAGCAATTTGAAGAGTACTCTAATTGTCACAACGAATCATCAGCACATCTTTTGGCACATGCAAGAGATCTAGCATCTCTCGCAACCACACTACTTCATTTGATGCTTGAGCTAGTCCAATGTATTCTAGCTCTATTGTCAATCCCAAAACACTATTTTGCTTCTTAGAAGTCGATGAGATAAATGAATCTCCCAACATGAAGACATAACCTACAATAGACCTCTTGTCATCAAGATCTCCTGCCCAATCTAAATTTGTGTATCCGTGGAGAATGCATTCACCTCCTCTCTTGAACTCAAGTCCCAAATCCAAAGTACCCATCACATATCTCAAGGCACACATTGCAACTTTCATGTGACTACCATGTGGTTTTGGCATAAACTTGACCACTAATCCAACAACAAAGGAAATATCAAGATGAAAATTGCCCCTAGACTCTCATATTTTGTGTGATCCACCTCATTTGTCCCTACATCCTTTGTTAAATTTATACTACGATCACACAGAGTTTGGCAACTTTCACATCCTCCATCCTAAATCTTATCAATAAATTTTTTGGCATACTTTGATTGTGAGATGACACACATATTCAACTCCTACCGAACTTGTAAAGCTAGAAAATAGTGAAGCAACCCTAAATCTATCATCTCAAACTATAAAGCTAACTGCTTCTTTGTTTCAATAATCAAATCAACATTGTTCTCTATTAAAATCAAGTCATCCATGTTGAGAACAATAATGAGAATTTCCAACCAATTTTCTTAACATATAGTTTGAACTCCTTTTCAAAGTTCTTGAAACCCAACTCCTAAAGATATCAACCAATCTTCTCATACCATGCATGTGGCACCTACTTTGAGCCATATAATGACATCTTCACACTACAAACCAAATGTTCCTCTCCTTCTTTCATGAATCTAGGAGGTTGTTGCTTGGAGATTTCTTCCTTCAAATCACCATGAAGAAACACACTCTTTACGTCCAACTAATGCACTTGCCACTTATACTTTGTTGCAACTACAAGAATTGCCCTCACTATAATGAATGTTGTAACTAAAGTAAGCGTCTCATTGTAGTCAATGCCTTAATTTGTGAATACCCCTTGGCTACATGTTGAGCTTTATGCTTCTCAATTTCCCCTTCTAAAGCAAACTTGGTCCTGTAGACCCACTTGCAACCAACAATGTTCTTACCTTTCATTATGTTGCACAACTCCTCATTCTAGTTCTTCATGAGATAACCAAATTCATCATGCATTGTTGCTTCCCAATGTTGATTGTCTTTGGCTTCCTATATGTCTCTAGATCATGCAAGTCAAGTACCTTAGCCATCAAAGCATGGTTTGCAAAAAAACTTCTTGTCTTCCAAATATTTGGCACATCTACCTCAGTTGGAGCATCACATAGGGCCTCCCTAGCTCATTTAAGCATTTTTCTACCACTACTAGAGGTTTTTGGTATCACTTGTGTACTCTTCCACTTCGTCACTTTGTTTTATTCCCCCTTCATTTGTATTATGCAAATTCAACATCAAGGAATCTTGAGTAAGAGAACACATTTTAAGACTAGTAGATTTTGAATCGTGGTGTTCTTACCATCTAGTCCACTCTTCCTTCATCAAATACCACATCCCTATGGATGAGCACCTCCTTGATCATTGGATCCCATACTCTCTATGCCTTGGATTCTTCACTAAAACCGACAAAGATGCACCTTTGACTATTGACATCAAGTTTCTAACTATTCTCATCAAGAACATGTGCTTAAGAAGCACACTCAAAGACTTTGAAGTGAGACAAGCAAGGCTTCATGCCACTCCATTTCTCTTGTGGAGTTGCTTCCTTCACAACCTTTGTTGGCACTCAATTGCCAATATTGTAAGCACAATTCACCACTTCTACCCAATAAGTCCTAGGCAAATTTCAAAACATATGCCTAGCCATCTCCACAACCGTAAAATTCTCTCTTAGCTACCTCATTCTATTGTGGAATATGAGGAACCGTCAATTCTTTTACTATGCCATGTTGCTGAAGTAAACTTGTCAATGCCTAATTGACATACTATGTGCCAGTATTTGTTTGCAAATTCTTGATCTTTTTACCATACTTGATCTCCATTTTTGCCTTGAAGTTCTTAAAGTAGACAACGCCTCATCCTTCTTCTTCAAAAAGTAAGCCCAAGTCTTTCTAGTTAAGTCATCAATAAGACCAAAACATACTCTAAACCACTATGTGAATTTACCAATTGTAGACCCAAAAAGTCACCATGCACCAACTCAAGTTTCTTTGATGCTCTTCATGCAGCACTCTTATCAAAGGGTTCTCTATGATGCTTCCCATACACACACCCTTCACAAACACCTTGGGATGCAATGACATGTGGAACACCGTGCACCACATTACACCTCTTCAAAAAAACAATACTTTGGTACTTAAGGTATCTCACCCTCTTGTGCCACAAACAACTAGCATCATCAACTAAAGTAATCAATGCTTGATTCCCCTTAAACAGAAAATCTGTTAAAGATCCACCAATTATCTTTGGAAGTACTAGTTGTAACAACCCATAACTTGTTCTTTAGATCTTTAATCCAATACCTATTTCCAAGGAACTTGATTTTGTATCCTTCCAAAGCAAGTTGTCTCATCAACAAAAGGTTCTTCACCATTCCAAGGGCATACAAGACATTGTCAAAGAAGCCATTCTTGAATTTTATTGTTCCCATGCCAAGCACTAGTACTAACCAACCATCACCAACCACAACATTTGACCATCGCTTCCTTGTTTCCGAGAAACAAAATTGCCCTTGTCGTCCCCAATGTGTTTATAGGCATTTGTATCAAGAACCCAGTATGATTCTTTCTTAGTAGCACTGACCAAAGTTTTCATGCCACCAACATCACCATCATAAGAAGTAGATGTCTCTGCAATTCCAACAAGTCCACACACTCTTTCACCTATTTCTTTTTATCTTGCAAGCCAAACTAGACATTTTGATTTCTGATGATCTACATACTTTTTGTAACCATCACAAATGCCCTTGAACTCTAACTCATACTGCTTACGAAGCGTGATAAACCTAGGGTTTAATAGTTTATTTTTACCAATTACTAATTTTCATCCAAACAATTGATTAGTACAAAACATTCACCCTTCAAAGCGTTTCAGATTTAGCAATATAGCTCAGCAAAAAAAATTAACATAGAAAATGGCACAACAATGTAATAGATACTGATTTTAATTGATATTATTCAAGATCTAAAACAGTTACAAAATCTTACAAAATTACTTGTTGTACAGTCTCCTCAATAAGGACATGTGCCTAGGAAGTTACAGCTTATCAAGTGGTAGGGCTGGGAGTTTCAATGCCTTGTCCTCAATATGTTGTGTACCCTCAGATCTGATCTATATTCAGCTTTGTGACTGGTCAGACACTAAATAACTGATGGGTCTTGGAAGTTCACCCAACCTAGGTCTGGAAAGTGCCCACACTTCAGTGCCCCCTTGCTAGTTTGAGGCATGGAACGCTCAAACTTCAATGGTTCAATCGGCTGGTAGTTCCTAAAATATGGAAGTTGGCCTGCAGGTTGAATTCCCTTATTTGCCCTTGATGAAGAGTGTTAATGATCCCTAGTTCTGGACAGATATGGGCAACTGGTTGATGAATTTGAGTTCCAAGCATGGATCTAAGGATGATGGATTTGCTGGATCTGCACACAGTATTGCTCCCCAAATCAATGATTCCCCTTGTTGAGCAGTTGTAGGGTTTTGTGTTAGCGAGCTGCCCTGTTGCTTTTGCGCCTAATCTGTTGTAGATTGCCATGAATTCTGTGTTGATCCGGAGAGGGTATGATGCCTAATCACTACTCCTAAGCAGGCCCTGTAAATTTGGATTTGTAGTTGATGTCTAAGTTGAATACACCACATATACCAACCACTGGGAAGTTGGAAGCCCAAGTCAGCCCCAAAATAAGCAAATTTCCAGGTTGGCGCCAAAATGAGTAAATTTTAATTTTAATTTTGAACTTATTAATATTAACATTTATAATTTTATTACCTTATTAATATTTTAGTTTATTTATAGAATATAGTGTTAATAAACACTTCTTGTTTATGAATTTAGAATACCCTAGTTGGCTGACCTGGAGGAGACATGACATCAAGTCACTGGGAACACAATTAGAAGATTGACTATTATCCTTTTACACTTTTTTATGTCCTTTCTCCTACTTCTTATTCTTCTCATTCCTCTCTTGAAAGTTTTCCTTTATCTTAAAAATTGAGCCCTTCATACAAACACGAGGGCTTGTGAAGATGATGAACCAAGTAAATTTAACCATTTCAACTTTTGTTCTTCTACCAATACATGTTTCTTGAGATGCCCCCATGATGTGGTCTTCATTTTATTATCATCCCAGATAAGATTCAAGATATCGTTATATGGTGCCAAAATATTCTCCAAAACCAAGTTGTACATCCACTTATCGTCCTACCAAGAGGTTTTTCATAGAACCACAAACTTGGCCCTCTACTCTTCCAACTTATTCAAATAGGCTAGGATATTTTGCTCATCCCCAACCTTGAGATTCCTGCATGCTATTGTCAAATTCACCAGCTAACATATGTCATTAATCTAATACATCTTTTGCAATTGCTCCCAGATTGGATATAGAATGCCAATTAATGATTTGCATCCTAATGGAGCAACGACATACATCAACAGCATTGCTCTAGCTTTATTGACAATTCAAACCATGCTCATGCTACACCAAATTATCTCAAGGCAACTAAAGTTTTCTTGGATACTAGCTAACAATGTCCCAACACACATTCTAACAAAAGAGTTGTCCTCTTGCATTTCCATGCAAACCAGTTCTCACTACCATAGAGAACCAACTAATCCATGGTGCTCATGTCCAAGTGTGACAAGTTCCAAACATTTAAAGTTTTCCCTTATCACTCTTCAAAGAAACCTATATTGCTCTAGCCTCCAATTTATCACTCCCACCTTTCAATATACCTATAACCTCGATAGCCAAACTGTCCAATTTGCCATATCTACCTTTATTCTTCTCGATACATGGAAGAGTTGTGACACATTAAAGTAATCCTCTCCATACACTAATCTCTCAATATACCAAACATTCTGATATACCTCGCAGTATGTGGAAGCAAAGTGGTACAAGAGAGTAGAGTAGCACCATCAGAAATCGTACAGAAAGATATTGGGCAAGTCTAATGGCATACCTACTCACAAAAGGTAGTTCAACGGCTCTATATACCATAAACGCACATGAGAACTAGAAGGCTCAGTCATCACTCTGACATCATAATTCCCTTCATGCTAGATTTACAGCCTAAACAACAGATCACCAAAAGAAGAAAATGAAAGAGGAGATAGAAGAAGCAGATTGTTCCAAGTTTTGCAATTCCTTTTTTTTTTTACTTTTGCTTGTACATCTCATCAAGAAAAGCACATGCTAACAAAGCAAAACTGAATACAAAAAAAAAAATTAAACTTGCAGTAAAAACCTCAAAAGAAATGAAGTACCTCAGTAAAGATGGCTGGAAAAGTTGTACTTGCATGAATTAAAAAAATAAAATCCAACTGCAATCACTGCAAAGAACTCAGACAAATACACAGTTTCAAAAAAGAATCGCTTAAAAAGACCTCTGAAAGATTAGGTTATGGCCTTCTGAAAATTGAGTCTCCAAAGGGGTGTAGACAAGCCTCCTAAGCCCTCAGGGCCTGACCATATAATTAGGGGCTGAAAAGCAGAACTAAGCCCACATGACCAGGGGCTAAAGGATAAGCTCTTTCCAAAAGCACCTTTACTTCGTATGTTAAGCTGTTGAATCCAGGTGAAAGGGGCACATTTGAAAAGAGATTCAATTTGTTTTATTTGAAAATCAAAAATGCAAAACTATGTAAAGGAAGGTGCTGAATTTTTTCTTTTAAAGCAGATTGTATGCTGTTTTTGCAGCACATGCAAATCCAAAAGACTAACCACTACCAAAGAAGAGAAGATGCCAAAAATGGCAACCTCAAACTCCCAACAATGGCTGCCTCAAACTCCCAAAACCCCACATCCATCAACTCAAAGCTTCACTGGAAATGCCCAAAGTTGTGGCTCCCAGATGCTCTGCAACCATTCACAACCCACACCAATCGAATGGACATGCCCTACACTCTAAAACTCACACCCTTGTGTTGCCATGCTACTCAAAAATAATGCAGCTCATGCCCTGCCAACAAGGATCGGCACCCCTTTACTCAAATCAGTAATCACAGTTACTGCCAAGTATACAATGCCAAATGACCTTTATCTCTGCTCATAGCCCTTTTGATTGGGTTACTGATGTGGTGCATTCAAATGCCCCTTTGAAACAATACACAACTAGAGTTAATGGCAACCAGCAAGAAACGTAAGACCACACCTTTGATCACAAATGCAGACAAGATTGGTGTTCACCAAATGCACACTTAAATCAGCCAATAACATGCTTTTGGGAATGAAAAGGAAACTCAAATTGGAGCCAGAACACACCGTTAACTGAAATACCCTTGAAGCAGTCTCATGCCAAATTCATGCAAGACACATGCAGAAAATATGATCTTTGCCTTCATGTGCATACTTGAGATCTGATACCATGTTAGGAAATACACTTCACATAGGACTTACCTATTGAAGGAAAAGGGTGAAAACATTCAGACAAACAAAGTAAATAAGGAGTACATTGGGTACCTGACTTCATTAACTCGCTGTCTAAATACTCAATTACACATAGCATTTCTTTGCTTCCATTGCAATCATAGTACAAGTGATCTCTTTAAATACAGACACCAAATCGGTGACCTATGAGGTACAACCATATGGGATAAAATTATTAAATCCACAAACCTAAAAATGAGCATTAATGCTATATTTAATCAACCTGCTCTTACAGGCATTAAAGCACTGTAAAGCATAATTACAATGAAACATTAATGAAAGAATTTTCCAGCAACTTGTTTATCTTAGAATACACTAAAGAAGTTGAAGTTAATTGAAAACACTAAAGAAGTTGAAGTTAGCTAAGTACCTGGTTTAGTAGCAGGTTCTACATCATCAATTGCTCATATGGTCAACAAAGGATTTATTTTATCCAAGAAATGATATCAAGTTCTACATCATAGCTTGCTCATGTGATCAGCTATATATCAACTAAACAAATAAAAGTTTAAAAGCATTCAGAAGAGGATTGGCATGCATTATGTGGATCATTGTCATAATTGTGTGGTTAATTTGTCTCTTACTTCAACTAAAATTTTATTTTGAATAGAGGGAGGAAAATTCATCATGAAGGAGAACCATTTCATGAAGAGATGACTTAGCAAAGCTGTTGAAATTGAAACAACATGCCAATAATTTGAATGAGGATGAGGATTTAAATATAAGCCATCCTTGGAAACCTGCCAACTTCAGAGAGAAACCATTACCAAGTTGTAAGAAGAGTAATTTATTATATTTTTTTCTTGAACTGGATCTTCTCAAACTCATACTTGTAAAGTACTTGTAAAGAGTTATCTTTGTGCAGGGCTCTAAGTTATAATCCACATTTGTCATTCATCCCAATGATGAATTACTAAGTGTCACTTGAAACATCGATGTTCTCATATATTTCTATGCAATTTTTATAAGGAAATTATTTATTACAATTCCAATGGACTGTGGACTGTGGACACTTGAAATCTCTAAAAGTTTCTTGTTGTTCATCTGGAAACCAACCATACAGAATTTATTGACAACAAATCCACACATCATAGATTTATTTCAAATATCCTCCTATTGAACTTTTAAAAAGCCACAATCTAAAGGCAGTGTTATTGCCATGATGAAGATTTGGGTTTTGCCCCACCTGATATGCTCCCCATGCTAATGCAACTGTGATAATAAGGGCTTAATCCATACTATCTCAGCAGAATTTAGTATCGATCTTCATTTGCCTTTCCCTACCACTTTCAAGAGGCGGCAACCCTGTACAGGCCAAGGGTTTGTGCCATCTTCATAATAGAATGTAGCAGAGTGATATCTTGTTGAATCCAAAATATCAGGTCATTCATAGTTTAGTTTTGCATTCAATTATCCTTGCCCTTAAATTGTTGTTAATTAGATCCTTCATCATCAATATAACATAGTAATTTGTCCCTTGGTATTTTTGGGATTTAAGATCAGGGATCAGCTTAATGGAGTGGTATGCGTGTTCCATGTAAATTTTGATGGAAAAGTAAAGTCATTGTTCAGCAATTCCCAAAAGAAAAAAGGAAAAAAATAGTCAACCAATGAGAGCAAGCCTAATCACAATATATGATTGCAAGCATGTTTCTCTATCAAACTATGCACAACATTCAAGAAAGCAAAAGGAGGAAAGATCAAACAAAAAACAGAACTGAATTTTCAATATACAGTACGACCATGTCATTTTTTATTTTTCTTCTTTCAAATTCTGTCCATATCAGTACATATGAATAATTCAACTCCATCCCTAATCAAAATTTGTGTCTTACCCTAATCAAGCAAACTCCATCCCATTTAGGGTTCTCTATCTTTTCTGACAAGCATGATTACCACTACGACGAGAAAGCCATGCTAATCATCTTCAAATTCAGGAAAAGCTTGAGCCAAACTCTTTACAATTAAAACAACACATCCAGCAAAAAAAAAAATACACTCATACAACAAGGTTATTTTATAAAACACCAAAAAAATAAAAAACAAGAACCCAATTACCACTACGACGAGAAAGCCATGCTAATCATCTTCATATTCAGGAAAAGCTTGAGCCAAACTCTTTACAATTAAAACAACACATCCAGCAAAAAAAAAACACTCATACAACACGGTTATTTTATAAAACACCAAAAAAAGAAAAATCAAGAACCCAGCTACAACTGCATCCCCACTTCTCTACCAGACTAGATGCAACACTTAAAAGAAAACAGAAAGCGAGAATGAAAGCATCAATATGCATATGACTTTCCCAAACACAATTCCAAGATTTTCTTTGGCATTTTTATTTTTTTAAATTTCTCCCTCCCTCTTTCATAACCAACTGAACTCAAACTTTTTCTTTTTAGTTTTCTCTTTTCTCTCTTTACATGGCTATAATGATGTCACTGTGCCAAATCAGTCTTTAACTTCAGCATATGTACTAATCAGTCTTCATTTTCACCAAAAACAAAAAAATCAACAAAAGACGAGGATGGGGATCAAAAATAAATTTAAAAATCAAACACTAGCCCAAATAAAACGCTGAATCCTAAAATCCCTCTGGAATTAGTTCCCTCCTCAATACAGTGAAATAAACCACAAGAGTGTGATCAGAACATGAAGAGATATTAATAAATCACGAAATCGAAGCCTGTAAAACTTCGAATTCATGTTAATTATATTACAAATTACAAATAAATCCTACATAGAAGTGAACGCTTCCTAAATACATATTCGCAAAGCAATTTGATATATTTGTACGAGGCAAAATAAGCAAATGTGCATACCTCATTGAGCTTTTCGAGAGTTGAGAGAGCCGTGGGCTCCTGTTTGGGTCTTCCAAAAATCCGGCTGAACATTTTGCTAGGGCTTCGACTGTTACTGCGTATACTGTGATGGATATATATACAAATGTATGTAAATTGTGCTGGCTGACGATAAAATGGTATACACTCGAGAATCTACGCCTATCTCTGGTTGCTTGCACGATTTAAAGACGAAATAGCAGCTTTGTTAAATTCGTCTCGGTTTTTTAATTATAGAATTTGGATGATTGGCATAAATGTGGGTCCCGATTCTTAGTGTCCAAATAAAGAATCCTTCGTAATTTGGTTCATAGCTTTTTTTGTATTGAAGGGTAGTTGCTTGTACGCACTATCTTGATTAACTGCTAAGTTAAATGATAGTTATATTAGGTAATAAATATTTATACTTTCTTTGAAGTTGGATAAAACAGTATAAATATTTATAGTTTTGATAAAACAGTCAAATATTGTACCTTGATTTTTTTTGAGTTATGTGTGGAGTATTATCAATACAAAGTATTTTGTATATCTATATAACAACATTTTTAAGTATTATTATTAATTTTAAAAAAATTATAGATGTAATAATTTATGTATTTTTATTAATCTTGTTATATCCAAAATGAAATTTTTGGCATTCCTTAAATTGAGCTAAACAATGTAAAAATGTCATAGAAAGTATGTTTTAGGTCAAACCAAACATGAAGTCTTTGTGGGTTTATGTCAAGAAACCTGTGGTTAAAATTTTGAAAAAATAAAAATTAGGGTTTTACACCCCTATTTTTAAGGAAACCCTAAAAAATAGGACCTTCCCGAAAATGATTGAAAATAATTCTAATAGGGTTAATTACCTTCACAATCACACTGATCAAGTCAGAATTATCAAAATACATGTTTTATTCTGGTGGGTCTATTTTTGTTTTTCAGGAACAAAGTTAGGAGCTCCGCAACCATTAATGGCAAATTGGCCAGTACCAGGTGCTGAAAGCTAAACCTCAAAAGCTTCAACGAAGAAGCTATAGCGAAAAAGGATAAAAATGATGTCGTTCAACGAAGGAGATTCTCAAAACGGAAAAGGCAAAAATTTGGCTGTCTAGAAGGTACACGTTTTCTCTACCAAGACAAAATACAGTCTACAGTGGCTAAAAGCGCCCCTCTTGAAAAAAGGCGCCCTTAGATCTCAGAGGGAAAATCAAATCATTTGGCACCTCTAACTTAGTCATCCTCTTCACTTTCATGCTGGCTCGACAACGAAACAATCAGCAAAATCATCTGATTTGAGAATCATTGACCAACCGTCAACAAAGTATGGAGGATCCATCGACGACAGAGATGCCAAATCAGAGAACTTCAAGGTAAAAGTGCCCATGCTGCCTAGGGGCGCCCCTCAATTGCAGGCACCAAATGAATCCATAAGCAGCAACTTTGTACATGATATCTTTCCAGTTTCCTCCCAGCTACATGATCAATCTGACAGCAAGTCGATAAGACACACCAAACGATCACGAGTTGAGATCAAGCAAAAAAAACCAAAATTGAAGAACTGGAAAGACAAGCCAAAAAATGGCTAAGGCATGGCTAAAATCGCCCCTCTTGAAGAAAGGCGCCCTTTCCTGAAGGCATCTAGATTCAACCAGAATCTTCACGGCCTCCCAAGATGACCTTCTCAGCTATGACCTATCTCGTCAGCGAGACTATTAGCAAACGCTTCTGACAAATCAATAAACTGATGGAGGAGGTCAAAGACTGGCAGTCCACAGCCAAGATGAAACCAAGCAAAAGCTAAAACCGCCCCAGGGGCGCCCTTTAGTTTGAAGAACCAAAACTTGCCAGCTTCAACTGAGAAGTCAACCATCCTCAGAACGACCGAAACGACTACCCGATGCATCGTCAAGCAGAGTCATCTAATTCATCTCACATGGGGAACGTCAGATCAAAGCAAAGAGGGTCTAAAAAGATGAAAACAAAGAACAGTCAATGAAAATTTATTAAGGCATTGTTAAAAGCGCCCCTCTCAAGGAAAGGCGCCCTTCTTTCTGGAGACCTAAACTCAATTTTCTGAGTTAATCTCTCCCAGACATATCTAATCATGTTGATCCTGCCTTAACAACAGAACTACCAGCCACCACCTGAGATCAACTGAGTAACCTGAATCAGAGATCAAACCGAAGTACTTCAGCTTACATAATGGACGAAAATGATCAACTTCAAGGAAAGAAGTCAAAGGAAAAGTGTTGACTTGAGTTAGCAAATTTGGAGCCAAAAAGAGGCCAAACACTCCACAATCAGTGGAAATCATATTTTGGAACTCCAGATCAGGCCTAAATGATGAGTTATCTTCCATACTTCGTGGATCTTAACCCTAATCACCTTATATTCATGCTAGGCATCCCTTTCCTCATTATTCTTTTGGTAGGTTGAAGGATAAAACATCAAGTAGCTCCCAAGAACACATTTTCAAGATATGGCAGAGGTTTTGGATGGATCTTCAATATTTTTGAAGATCATTGGCAGTAAAAGTATTTTTCTCCCAAGATTGCTTCTAGAGACAGATTATTGCAAAGTGGCAGTTTATAACTTCCAATCCATCTTTTGTCTACTTCCTCTATTTTTGTCTATATTTCTTTTGCATGTCACTGGAAACGACAGATTATCACAAATCTGGCCAACTGGGTATGATCAGCACAACTTTTTCAACAAAACCCACATGTTAGATTTTTCCAGAAAAGTAGCCCTGCTACCCCAATTTTTTAGGGTTTTCGAAAAAAGTCATAATATTGAAAATCAGAGCAACTGGGTTTGTTTAGCTTTGAAGCAAAAACAAAACCCATGTGTCAAATTTTCCCGAGAAAAATCACTTTTTGGTACCCCGCTGTCTCTACCACCAAAGGGCTTTTGCATGTCAAGGAAAAACTCATTTTTCCAAATTTCTGATGATCTAGGTTTGTCTAAAAAGTCATTCTTAACAAAACCCATGTCTCGGAATTTTTCGTAAAAACTACCCCCCAGCGAGGCTATTTTTAATAGTTCCAGAAAAGTGTCAAAACAGGGTCAAGTGCCCAGTCAATATTCAAATTTTTCATAATGCAGTACTCTCAGGTACAATACAAGACCAAAACAGTCTTATACCATGATTACCTGAAAACGATTGACATAGACTTATGGCAAAAAAATCCAGAGGTCAGTTCTGAGGATTTGGAGGGCATGAATCAAATCACATTGTAGAACATCGAAGAATCCAGTTTATTTCAAGCAGCATCCATTCCGATCACCTTACAGAGCATTGAGCTCGTAATTGCTTGCACAAAGCATTATAACCCTACTACAAGAGAGATCCTATCAGTGGACAGGAAGGTGATTTGCAGCTTGAAGCCGGTGGACATAGAGACTTATTTTGCAGATCCACCATGCCCTACCAAGAAGGTCATATCTGTGATAGAATGTGAAAAGGCATTCGAGGCTTCGAAGGATAAGTGTTCTCTTATAATGGTCAAACATTGGTTGGAAACAAAGAGAACTAGCTTGCCTAGATTGGTTGGGAGAGGAGAATTCAAAGATGAGTACGGAGTGTTAATCACCCTACTCAGAAGAGCCACTAGGCAAGAAGAGGGAAAATCCTTCCAACCGTGGATGTTCTACATTATTTGCAAAATAATCAGCAGGAAAGAACACTACGACTGGGCCTCTCTGACCAGTGACACACTCCACCACCAATTCACTGTGTTTCTAGAAGAGCATTGTTTCCACATGTGTTCATACCTAGTCTACCTCATAGCCTTCCAAGGCGATTTCAGAACACTAAACACTGTGGGAACCCTAGGTGTGCAAAAGGTCCAAGAATACTTTCCTCGTCTTGAGTTCACTCTAGCGGAAAGGAACTTCTAGAAGATAAATGACCTTTTCACTATGCACACCGTGCACGAGCTAGACCATGAGATGCACATTTGTATTTCCCCAGCCGCTAAGGCAGCAATGGTGGACTGGGCGGATTGGTTCATCCAATTCCCCACTTTCACTTACATACGCGTGTATGGCTACAATGGTCACCCCGCCATGATGCCATGCTACCCCTTAGATAGGGTAGTGTTCATGGAATTCCTGAGGCAGATGGCCGAGGTTCACTCTTACCTTCGAATAAAGAAGAAGTCTGCTACAAAATTTCCTTTTCAGATGGGATTCTATAGATGCAGGACTGCAGCTGATGCCAGGTTGATACGCCAGGAAATAGTGAGATTTAATCTCAAGTACCTCATTGACAGGAGGCCATCCTATGACCCCAAAGGCATCTTTGTAGCACATGAGCAAAGATCATCACATGAACCTTTCGTGAAAGATTTTTGGGTCAACTATGAGGATGAGTTCAAAGTGAGAAGAAGGAACCATAGCAGATTCAAGCTCTCACATATTGCAAAATTCATGTCAGAGGACATCGCGGGCTTATCTAATGACGAAGAAGAAGTCCTTCTTTCTTCCTTCTTCACGGGTCTAGTGGATTCACAACCACTCGACAAAGTAGATTGGTACGCGAAAGAGAGTATGTCTATTGAGGAAAGAACGGGTAGAGTAGTTCGACAAAGTCAACTCTACCTGGACAGTAAAAGGACAAGGAAGGTAGTACTTCCCTGATCAGAGCCACTAACGGTTCTGTTTACACTACCTTCCTCGTCTAGGAGGAAACCCAGACAGAAGAAGATGAGCATTCTTCTAGAAGGAATGCGGATGTCAAAGAGCACATGGGGAAGAAGAGGAATTGCCAACACAAGCCGACAAGAGGTACAGGTGGAGACAGCCACCAATTTACCTGAAACAGTTGAGAATGCTGCAGCTACACCAGAGCCAGTGATTGAAATAATCATTGCAGAGATGGAATCCATTGTAGAAGAAGTTGCAGCAGAAGCGGTGCCTATGATAGAAACAGAGCCACTATCTTCACCACCATCACAGAGGTCACAAAGTCCTATTGATTTGGACTCGGCACCACGACGCATTGCCACGGCACAGTCTCGTTCTTCCAGCATTCAGGGGGCCTATGTCCCTCCTCCCAGCAATGCTAGCCGAGATTCTATCTGGCTAGAAAGCTCGCTTGGAAGGAAGAGGGAGAGACCTTCTTATCAGCTTGACTTCTCTGAATTCCATCATGTCCCACAAGACATTTCAGCAAAGAAGTTGAAGAAGCAGACACATGTAGAGAAGAATGCAGAGAATGAGGTTATCATAGAGACTATTGCCCCACCTGAAAACAAAGATATACATAATGTGAGGGTTGAGGATTTCACGCTTTCAAAGGCGAACCTTGGAAAGACCACTCGACAGGTAGAGGTAGACCTTCTCGGAATCGCCTCAGTGAGCGTCAAAGAAAGGATGACAAAGGATGGACAAGACAAAGCAGCCTTGAAGGTTGAAATCCGTTAGCTGAAATTGTACATTTCGAGTTTGATACATGACACTTCCAACTACTCGGCCTTGCCTCAAGGAATATTGGATCTCCCAGCTGAAAGAAACCATCACCAATTGATCACATAAAGAAAACACTTGAGACGTCGAGTGGATGAGTTTGTTGTCAAAGGGAGGTGCGTATTAGCAGAAGCATATCAGGTGAGAGACAGAGCACATGGACTGCGATCATAAATCCAACAATCAGATATGAAGGCAGCTCAAGAAAGGCCGAGAGAGGAAGCAACAGTTGTCAATTTGCAACAAGCATATGAATCAATTACAACCACTGAAAATAGACACCATCTCTTTGAGTGGAAAGAACAGGTGGCATACAAGGTGAGAGCCTATGATGCCAACTCAGTGGAGTTGATTGACTATAGACGCTTCGTCGCCAATATTATCAACTTCGCAAGAACGTTGGTAATATCCTTCCCTGAGTTAGAATATCAGCGAGAAGGAGGGGAATATATTGAGCTTGAAATAGTGCAGACACGGTTCCAAGATGTCATACGATCTTCATTCCTTGAAGATCCCAATGGCTGCAAATTAGCCAAAATTACAACCATGTCTATCCAATTAGATGACGCAGTTGCCTAATGCATAACCTATCATCACCAGCTTGCAACGGGTGAAGAAATGCTTAGACGCCACATAGTCACCTTGAAAAGCATTAATTGCTTAGAGGGAGAAGAGGTCAATGACTGGATATAGACTTTGTTGACCAGTGGTGAAGAGGTGTAAAGCACCAAGGAAGGACGTCCTACCCTCCAAATGGCATTAATTATGACTGAAGTCAACTTGATGCCCCTTTCCAAGTTGACTCCAGATTTCCACAGATCATGCATGTCAGATCCCATTGATCTAGGATGTCTAATTGACTCCCACGATTTGTGGATCTCAGATCTCCTTTAAAGGTGGATGTCTATTTGGAGACATATTTTTAACATAAGTTCACTTTTAGTTAGGTGTCTGTCAACTGAGGTAGTCTTCCAGTTTGACTTTTGTTTAGTTTCAGTTAACTGAAGTAGATTTCCAATTAATTGTTTGCTCACCTACTTTTAGACATAGAAATAAATCTTGTTGATTGGCAAGAACTGTTTGTTAACTCAAGGAGATTTTAGAGTTTCCTACTCCTTTGAGTTTCTATAAATAAGAGCCTTAGGTTCTTTATTTGTTTAACCTTTATTTGCTAGCAAAATTGTTGTGCCATTGTTGCCAGAGTAAACTCGTTTATATCTGTTCACTTTTGGATGAGAGTTCGTTGGTTGATCGCAATTGTGCATGATTTCGTGCCTTTGTTGTCCCGACCTTTGTAATTCTTTAAAGAACTTTGAAGAAATAAATCAGATGGTGCAAGCTTGCTTTATCTAATTATTTGAGTATATTCAAAGTCTTGTTTTCAAATAGTGTATTGTTTCGATCTCCTCCTTGGACAGGTGTCGTCACCTCCTTGGATATTGTGTCATCCAACATTATCGTATGATGTTGTTTAATGATCTGTATTGCAGCCTACACTTTGGACAGGTGTTGTCACCTCCTCGGAATCCTATTAGACAGGCCATCATTTTATGTTGTTTCCAGTAAGTTGTTTCCAAGCCTATACCTTGGATAAGGGTTCCTCCTCCTTGGCAAGTCTTCGATCCAGTTTACCGTAAGAGAGTGTTTGCTTGTATCGAGCCCTATCTTGGTATATATCTGAAGGTTCAGAGCCTCGGCCATATTCCATTGAGACAGAGGATTCAAGTGATCCAACCAATACCATTTCGCTCCTATGCCCTCATGCTCTATTTATCTTGGGGAGGTAGGATAGTTTAGAAGCTTAGTTACTCATAGTTAAGATATGCGGAAACCAGAGAAAAAACTTAGCTACGATGCATTGTGTTTATGCACCCTTGTGTCCTACCGCTAAGTAAAAAAGATAGGAAACCTTAATACACCCCTTTTTTACATTATAAAATCAGCAAAGAGAGATCTTCCTCTCTATAATCCGAAGAGCATGTACTAACACACTTGCAATAGTTTTTTGTTTCCAATAAGCACTCCAGAGGTGCTAATTGAAACGCCAACAGTTTTTTGGCACCCACCGTGGGGCAATGAGGCATAAAACTTCAAGAAAATTTTAACGCTTTTATGACACGAAATGGGCATCTAACGTCCTTAGGCACCATTTGAACAACCTAATCTTGCTCTAGCAACTCTCCAACCAAATCTTACATTCATTGAAGGAGAGCAGACGGACATCATCAGTAGCTTGCGTACTTTCATCTTTGAAAAGAATACATCAACAGCTCAGTGGAGAGTTGCAGCTATTACTCTGGACGAGGAATTGACCTTGTAGCTGAGAGACCAGTGTTACCACCACCTGCGTGGCAGTAAGCATCCTGGCTCACCAAGTATACATACGAAGGAGAAATAACCCCCATTTTCAAGAAGACATCGGAGAAGCCTTCGATATTGAGCAGCTCTTTGAAGAGGTTCCTGAACATTTTCTAGAAGAACACCAGCAAGAACCTCCAGCTCAAGCAATGGCGGACAACCGCCTCTATGATGACAATGCCCATAACAATGGCATTGGAAACAATGGGAATGGCCATAACAATGGTCGTAACAATGGCAATGATGACAATGGCCACAATAACCATGATGGCAATGGAAATGGCAAAGGTAACAACAATAATGACAACTACAACAACGGATATAACCTATTCGGCAATGGCCATAATGCAAGACCCGTGAGACGCCAAGCACCTTTTCCATGGGGTAACAACATTGGCCCATTGGCCCTACAAGGCAATCATGAACTTCCAAAGGGATCACGAAAGCACTTCCCAAGATTCTTTGACGATGGGGCTAAACACCTTGATGAGCATATATCAGCGTTCACAGCAGCTTGCTTTGTTCTGTCTATGCCACATGAAGATATTGTCATTCGACTCTTTGTCAAAACTCTTGAAGCAAATGCTTCAGATTGGTTCCACCTCTTACCAGCGGAAGCAATCACAAGTTGGGAGGACATGAGCGAGAAATTCTTGGCGAGATTCAAACCCGCCGAGGATAGCCACCAGTTATTTGCCTGGTTATCTCACTCTAAGATGGAGCCTACTGAACTGATGAGAGAATTCATAGCAAGGTTTAATCGCCTAGCTACACGTCTTTCTCACACACTCAACCCATCAGACGAGATTCTGATGAGTAGCTTTGTCAATGCCCTACCCTCAGAGATAGCCTTTTTCATCAAAGGAAGTCATGAAGAAGACTTAGGAATAGCTCTAGAAAAATCTATCGAGCTCGAGGATCACATGATGACCACGGGAAAGATGAAGGGAGATGTTATCAAACCGCTAGTCCAAGCATCAGCAGACCCATTACTACATAAGGTAGCAAACGAGGTGACTATTCTGAAAAGACAATCACCCAATCAAGGGCAGCAAGCACTGCCTGCACCACCACAGTATCAGCCTCAACAGCAGTACCAACCTCAATAGCCATACCAGCCAAAGAGAAATAATTTCCAACCTTTCAACAACAACAACAA
The DNA here is from genome assembly GCA_007115665.2 of Sequoiadendron giganteum. Taxonomy (NCBI): domain Eukaryota; kingdom Viridiplantae; phylum Streptophyta; class Pinopsida; order Cupressales; family Cupressaceae; genus Sequoiadendron; species Sequoiadendron giganteum. The sequence continues at coordinate 372,025,951 of CM021110.1, read as the reverse complement.
CTATAAGCCTCGAAATCAAGCACCTCCTCTAAGAGGACCAGAGGCTAAGAAATCTAATATATTCTATTATTTCCATGATACAGATGAACATACCAGATCCACATGCCCTAAGAATCAAAGGCTAGATCAAATCATGGGATACATCGAAGATCAAGTACCAAGCTCAAATTCAGCACCTTCAAATGCGAATGTTGTCTCACCACAAATAAACAACTTTGATGGCAACTCCGTAACGGGATACTTTCATAGCAAACCCTAAAATCAAGAAGAAGAAGATTACCGTCAGTACTCTCTTGCTGTCAACCACGAGAACACGTCGATGCCTGTATTCACTCGTGCCCAGCATTTCAAAGCACACAAAGAAGAAGAAGACAGATGAAAGTCAAATGAAAAGGGAAAAGAAGCTTCCACTTCTAATCCCAAGTCTCCACAGGAGAACATCACACCAAACCCTCAAGATCCGTCTTCGATGAACTTTGACATTGTGACGTCTATGATGAAGACAAAGGTACAAATCTCACAGCTGGAGTATCTCCAGGATCATCCTGATCAAATGGATCGGATTCTCAAAGTAGTACAAAAGCAGGCTGTCATCCAACCTACGTTGCTAGCATCTACCGTACCAGCAAGAGAAAATCCAAAACCCTTCTACATATCTTTGTATATGGGAGGCTATAAGCTCAACAACTGCATCATCGACTCTAAAGCATCGGACAATGTCATGCCTTTGAAAATCATGAACTCATTGGGACTATCATGCACCGAAACTCATGACAAGTGTTATTCACTTGAATCAAAACCGGTGTCGTTAGTCGGCCAACTGAAAGACGCACAAGTAAGACCAGCATCCTGTCCAGAGAAGAAGATCATGATGACCATCCTCATAGCTGATATTCTAATTAGTTATGGGATGTTACCAAGCTGAAGCTTCTGCAAAGACCTCGGAGGCGAGATTCAAATGGATTGGTCATATGCGACAATTCCACTCAAGAAAGGTAGCTTCAAGCTGGAAGCAGAGGCTAAGTCAAAATTCACAGTGGTGAAATCTCTGGACCCCCAAGCACAAGTGCTACATCAAAGTACGAGTCTTGGTACATATGCCATGTTGATCGAAGTGATCGAAGAAGAAAATAAAGTTGCATTTACCACCAATACATCAAATGAAAGATCAAAGATGTGGACAATGCAATTCGATGGAAGTTGCTCGACAGCAGGCTTAGGAGCGGGAGTTGTCATTACCTCTCTTGAAGGAGTTTTATATCCATTTGCTTATCGCTTGCAGTTTGATAACATGAACAACACTACAGAATACAAAGCACTTATACTAGGCCTCAAGAATGCAAGGGATATGGGTATAAAATGCCTTCAAGCTGAAGGCAACGCAGAATTGATCATACAACAGGTCAAATATCGCTATCAAGTCAGAAAAGGTCGCCTTTAGGGTTACCGACAAAGGGTGTGGAATGTTATTGATTGGTTCAAAGAATTTAATAAAAAATACATCTCGCGCGAGAAAAATAGCAAAGCAGATGCTCTTGCAATATCCGCTGCACTCTTCATGCCTCATTCTGATTTCTGTCAGAATGCCTTCGTTATTGAGCTCATGTGTAGGCCATCTGTCCTCGACAATTGTGAAAATTGGCAGGTCTTTGATGATGATGATGACATCAAAGAGTTCCTCTGCATGGGAGACAATTACAAAGAACTATTCTTTGAAGGAAGTACCTCTCCTTTCAAAGAATCCATAGCTTAAGATTCCGAAGCAACGGAATCCGACATCATCTAGCTAAGAGGTAACAACATCCCTAATGGCCTAGTATCCTTGGAAGATATATTTGACAAGCATGATAGATGCGTACAAGATCAAAGATATTCAGCTAGAAAAACATCCGCTAAGTATAGTCAAATCAACATCAGCACTGAAGATAAGCCTCAACTTGTCAACTTGGGAAAGGGTTGCACTACGGAGGAAAGCAACAGATTTATCTCCTTATTCAAATAGTACAAGGATGTCTTTGCATGGACTTATCAAGATCTGAAAGTCTTCACGCCAAAGGAATTGTCTCATACAATTCCACTCAAGTCAGATATCAAGCCTTTTAGGCAAAAGCAGAGGCACTACAACTCACGTGTCCAAGATACAATCTACGCGAAGGTACAGAAGATGGTGGACGTCAAGATCATATTTCCAATCCATCATTCTACCTAGGTGTCCAATATTGTTCATGTGTGCATAAAGAACGAAGAAATCTGGATTTGTGTCGACTTCAAGAACCTGAACCAATCATCGTTAAAGGATAATTATCCTTTACCTATCATGTAGCATACCTTGCAGACGATTACCGGATCAAAGATGTTATCATTACTTGATGGATTTTTTGGGTACAATCAAATTGCGATGGCTAAGGAGGATCAAATCAAGATAGCGTTCACCACCCCATGGGGAACGTTTTCCTATGAGAGAATGCCCTTTGGCCTCATCAACACCGGTGCCACCTTTCAATGAGCCATGGATTTGGCATTTGGAGATCTGAAGAACAAAGTGATAGTCATCTACCTTGATGACCTTACTGCTTTCTCATGGAAGCGGCAAGATCATTTTCAACACTTAGTGAAAGTGTTCGAGAGATGTAGGTATCATCACATATCCTTGAATCCAAGGAAGTCTATCTTTGCGGTGACGGAAGGCAAACTACTGGGCCATATCGTCTCCAAAGAGGGAACTCGGATCAATCCAGATCGAGTAGATTCTATCAAAAACCTATCTCTCCCAACCGATACTACTTAGGTGCACTCTTTCTTTGGAAAGGTAAACTTCATATGAAGATTTGTACCTGACTTCTTAGAGCTGACCAAAGATATATCGGCAATGATGAAGAATATTACCGCCTTCAAATGGACCAACAAAGGAAGAGAGGCGTTCGTCAAGATTAAAGAAGCCATTAGTAAGGCACCAATGCTGGTTCGACCCTATTTTAGTAAGGAATTCATTCTTTACTATTATGCGTCGTAGTACACTCTTTCTGCCATACTAACCTAGAAGCTGAATGAGGAGTCGAAATCACCAATTGCTTTCATGAGCAGTAGTTTCAAAGATAGTGAATCCCGCTACTCCCAGATTAAAAAGAATGCCTATGCTATCGTGAGAGTAGTGAAAAATATTAGATTCTATATCTTAAATGCTCACACAACAGTCTATTTCACTGATCCTACAGTCAAAAGTATCCTAACTCAGCAGGAGATGGGGACTAAAAGAGGCAACTGGATCACCAAGGTCCAGGAATATGACTTAGATATCAAGCCGACCAAACTCGTCCGCTGGAGAGGTCTATGCCAGCTCATGGCGGAAGATGGTGATCTAAAACATCAAGGGGCTGATGGCGTGATAGGAATAGAAACTGAATAAGACCTTCCAATGGTCTTATTGGTTTATTTTGCAGAGGAGTGGTACTCAGAACTATGGTACTACACAACCTATGGAGAATGTCCAAACCACTTGGACAAACAGCAGAAAAGAACCTTGAGGTTGAAAGCACAAAACTATGTGCTGCAAGGCAATGTTCTATACAAGTGTGGAATTAATGGAACGTTCTTGCTTTGCGTCAGTAGAGACCAACAATGGCGGTTGTTGGAAACATTTCACAACGAAACATGCGATGGCCACTTTTCATAAAGGGTCACAACATTCAAAATTTTGCAGGCACAGTTCTTCTGGCCAACTCTGTTCCGCGACGCATATGAATGGGTGTGACAATGTTGACAGTGCCAACATTTTATTGGCAAACTCAAGCTAGCAGACATTCCACTGAGGCCAGTAATAATAGATGCTCCATTCTAGCAATGGGTTATTGACTTCGTAGGTCCAATAAACCCACATTTCAGTAAGGGACATGTCTATGTCCTTATGGCAACGAATTATTTTACCAAATGGGTTGAAGCAGTTCCTACGAAGAATGCTACTTCCGAAGTTGTGTGCACATTCCTCAAAGAAAAAATTATCACACACTTCGGAGTACCAAGGAAGATCGTGACCGACAATGCTACAAGCTTCTCATCAAAGGAGTTCATAGAATTTTATTTCGATTACGGCATCACACTGTCCCATTCTTTAGATTACTATCCACAAGGCAACGGATAGGTCGAGTCATCCAATAAGAACATATTCACGATCGTACGCAAGATGGTTGAAACCAATCAACGGTCTTGGCACATTAAGTTATACGACACTCTTTGGGCTGATAGGATCACACCCAAGAGAGCCATCGACACTTCCCCCTTTATTATCATATACGACATTGAAGCGATGCTACTCATCACTTTGGAGTTGTCAGCTTTAAAGATCGCATCTGCAATAGAAGATGAAGAGTTCGAGGATCTAATCCAAAAGCGCATTCTGTGTCTGACACAATTGCAAGAAGAGAGGGTGGAGGTTGTTGATAAAATCACTCAGCACCAAGAAAGAGTGAAGAAGATCTTTGAAAAGAAGGCTCAGCAACGAGACTTCAAGATTAGAGATAGATTCCTGTTGTGGGACAAGAGACATGAACCAAAAGGAATGCACAGAAAATTCGACTCCCTTTGGTTGGGCCCGTTCCTGATACATGATGTTGCAAGAGAGAATTCTTACATTCTCTCACATTCAGACGAAAGGCTCTTGCCACTACCCTACAGCGGGTAGTACTTGAAACATTTCATCCCTTCGGGGATGGGGTGAGTATATTGTACAAAAAAATTCACTTTATTGTTATGTTTTTCCCCGTTCCGTAAAGTATTGTAGTGTTTTAGGTGATTTCTTAGGAAGTCTTGTTTTAGGTGAATAAATAGGTGAGCCCCCAATAATGAAGGTGAACTTCAAGTTCTTATGTGAAATAGGAAATGAGTCTTGACTCTATTACCCAATTGATAAATTAATGGTCTACGAAACTTGAGATTCTCGGTTCTCCTATGCCATAGGTATCTAACATGGTCACCAGACGAAGCCTATGTTATACCCAAAATGAAAATTTTGGCATTCTACTTAAATTGAGCTAAACAATGTAAAAATTCAATCGAAAGTATGTTTTAGGTCAAACTAAACATGAAGTCTTTGTGGGTTTATGTCAAGGAACCTATGGTTAAAATTCTGAAAAAAATGAAAATTAGGGTTTTACGCCCCTATTTTTAATGAAACCCTAAAAAATAGGACCTTCCCAGAAATGATTGAAAATAATTTTGATAGGGTTAGTTACCTTCATGATCACATCGATCAAGTCAGAATTATCAAAATGCAAGTTTTACTCTGGTGGGTCTATTTCTATTTTTCAGGAACAAAGTTAGGAACTTCGCAACCATTAATGGCAGATTGGCCAATACCAGTTGCTGAAATCTAAACCTCAAAAGCTTAACCGAAGAATCCATAGCAGAAAAGGATGAAAATGATGTCGTTCAACAAAGGAGATTCTCAAAATGGAAAAGGCCAAAATTTGGCTAAGTCTAGAAGGTACACGTTTTGTCTACCAAGGCAAAATACAGTCTACAGTGGCTAAAAGCGCCCCTCTTGAAGAAAGGTGCCCTTGGATCTCAGAAGGAAAATCAAATCATTTGGCACCTCCAACTCAGTCATCCTCTTCAATTTCATGCTGGATCGACAATGAAACAATCAACAAAATCATTTGATTCAGGAATCATTAACCAACCGTCAGCAAAGTATGGAGGATCCATCGACGACAAAGATGCCAAATCAGAGAACTTCAAGGTAAAAGCGCCCATGTTGCCCAGGGGCGCCCCTCAGTTGTAGGCACCAAATGAATCCATAAGAAATAACTTTGTACATAATATCTTTCCAGTTTCCTCCCAGCTACCTGATCAATCTGATAGCAAGTCCATAAGACACACCAAACGATCATGAGTTGAGATCAAGCAAAAAAAGCCAAAATTCAAGAACTGGAAAGACAAGCCAAAAAATGGCTAAGGCATGGCTAAAAGCGCCCCTCTTGAAGAAAGGTGCCCTTTCCTGAAGGCATCCAGATTCAACCAGAATCTTCACGGCCTCCCAAGATGACCTTCTCAGCTATGACCTATCTCGTCAGCGAGACTATTAGCAAACGCTTCTGACAAATCAATAAACCGATGGAGGAGGTCAAAGACTGGCAGTCCACAGCCAAGATGAAACCAAGCAAAAGCTAAAACCGCCCCAGGGGCGCCCTTTAGTTTGAAGAACCAAAACTTGCCAGCTTCAACTGAGAAGTCAACCATCCTCAGAACGATCGAAACGACTACCCGATGCATCGTCAAGCAGAGTCATCTAATTCATCTCACATGGGGAACGTCAGATCAAAGCAAAGAGGGTCTAAAAAGATGAAAACAAAGAACAGTCAATGAAAATTGACTAAGGCATTGTCAAAAGCGCCCCTCTCAAGGAAAGGCACCCTTCTTTCTGGAGACCTAAATTCAGTTTTTTGAGTTAATCTCTCCCAGGCATATCTAATCATGTTGATCCTGCCTCAACAACAGAACTGCCAGCCACCACTTGAGATCAAATGAGTAACCTGAATCAAAGATCAAACGGGAGTACTTCAGCTTGCACAATGGATGAAAATGATCAACTTCAAGGAAAGAAGTCAAAGGAAAAGTGTTGACTTGAGTTAGCAAATTTGGAGCCAAAAAGAGGCCAAACACTCCACAATCAATGGAAATCATCTTTTGGAACTCCAGATCAGGCCTAAATGATGAGTTATCTTCCATACTTCGTGGATCTTAACCCTAATCACCTTATATTCATGCTAGGCATCCCTTTCCTCATTATTCTTTTTGCAAGTTGAAGCATAAAACATCAAGTAGCTCCCAAGAACACGTTTTCAAGATCTGGCAGAGGTTTTGGATGGATCTTCAATATTTTTGAAGATCATTGGCAGTAAAAGTATTATTCTCCCAAGATTGCTTCTAGAGACAGATTATTGCAAAGTGGCAGTTTATAACTTCCAATCCATCTTTCGTCTACTTCCTCTATTTTTGTCTATATTTCTTTTGCATGTCATAGGAAACGATAGATTATCACAGATCTGGCCAACTGGGTATGATCAACATAGCTTTTTTAACAAAACCCACATGTTAGATTTTTCCAGAAAAAGTAGCCCTGCTAACCCTAATTTTTACGGTTTTCGAAAAAAATCATAATATTGAAAAATAGACAAATTAGGTTTGTTTAGCTTTGAAGCACAAACAAAACCCATGTGTCAGATTTTTCTGAGAAAAATCACTTTCTGGTACCCCGTTGTCTCTACCACCAAAGGGCTTTTGCATGTCAAAGAAAAACTCATTTTTTCGAATTTCTGATGATCTGGGTTTCTCTAGAAAATCATTCTTAACAAAACCCATGTCTCGAAATTTTTCGTAAAAACTTACCCCTGACGAAGCTATTTTTAGCAATTCCAGAAAAGTGTCGTAACAGGGTCAAGTGCCCAATCAATATTCAAAGTTTTCAAAATCTAGTACTCTCAGGTACAATACAAGACCTATACAGTCTTATACCATGATTACCTAAAAACGACTAACACAGACTTATGGCAGAAAAATCCAGAGGTCAGTTCTGAGGATTTGGAGGGCATGAATCAAATCACATTGCAGAACATCGAAGAATCTGGTTTATTTCAAGCAGCATCCATTCCGATCAACTTACTGAGCATTGAGCTTGTAACTGCTTGCAAAAAACATTACAACCCTACTACAAGAGAGATCCTATAAGTGGACGGGAGGGTGATTTGCAGCTTGAAGCCGGTGGACATAGAGACTTGTTTTGCAATTCCACCATGCCCTACCAAGAAGGTCATATCTATGACAGAATGTGAAAAGGCATTCTAGGCTTCGAAGGATGAGTGTTCTCTTATAATGGTCGAACATTGGTTGAAAACAAAGAGAACTAGCTTGCCTAGATTGGTTGGGAGAGGAGAATTCAAAGATGAGTATGGAGTGTTAATCATCCTACTTAGCACAGTCACTAGGCAAGAAGAGGGAAAATCCTTCCAGCCGTGGATGTTCTACATTTTTTCCAAAATAATCAACACGAAAGAACACTACGACTGGGCCTCTCTGGTCAGTGACACACTCCACCAACAATTCATCGGGTTTCTAGAAGAGCACCATTTCCACATGTGTTCATACTTAGTCTGCCTGATAGCCTTCCAAGGCGATTTCAGAACACTAAACACTGTCGGAACCCTAGGTGTGCAAAAGGTCCAAGAATACTTTCCTCGTCTTGAGTTCACTCTAGTGGAAAGTCGCTTCAAGAAGATAAATGACCTTTTTCACTATGCACGAGCTAGACCATGAGATGCACATTTGTATTTCACCAACAGCTAAGGAAGCAATGGTGGACTGGGCAGATTGGTTCATCCAATTCCCCACTTTCACTTACATACGCGTGTATGGCTACAATGGTCACCCCACCATGATGCCACGCTACCCCTCAGATAGGGTAGTGTTCATGGAATTCATGAGGCACTTGGCAGAGGTTCACTCTTCCCTTCGCATAAAGAAGAAGTTTGCTGCAAACTTTCCTTTTTAGATGGGATTCTATAGATGTAGGACTGCAGCTGATGCCCGGTTGATAAGCCAGGAAATAGTGAGATTTAATCTCAAGTACCTCATTGACAGAAGGCCATCCTATGACCCCAGAGGCATCTTCGTAGCACACCTTGAGCAAAGATCATCACATGAACCTTTCATGGAAGATTTTTGGGTCAACTGTGAGGATGAATTCGAAGTAAGAAGAAGGAACCATAGCAGATTCAAGCTCTCACAAATTGTAGAATTCATGTCAGAGGACATCGAGGGCTTATCTAATGACGAAGAAGAAGTCATTCTTTCTTCCTTCTTCACGGATCTAGTGGATTCACAACCACTTGGCAAAGTAGACTGGTATGCAAAAGAGAGTACGTCTATTGAGGAAAGAACAGGTAGAGTAGTTCGACACAGTCAACTCTACCTGGATAGTAAAAGGACAAGGAAGGTAGTACTTCCCCGATTAGAGCCGCCAACGGTTTAGTTTACACTACCTTCCTCATCTAGGAGGAAACCCAGACAGAAGAAGATGAGCATTCTTTCAGAAGAAATGTGGATGTCAGGGAGCACATGGGGAAGAAGAGGAATTGCTAGCACAAGTCGGCAAGAGGTACAGGTGGAGACAACCACCAATTTACCTGAAACAGTTGAGAACATTGCAACTACACCAGAGCCAGTGATTGAAATAATCATTGCAGAGATGGAATCCATTTTAGAAGAAGTTGCAGCAGAAGTGGTGCCTGTGATAGAAATAGAGCCATCGTCTTCACCACCATCACAAAGGTCACAAACTCCTATTGATTTGGACTCGGCACCACGAGGCATTGCCACGACACAGTCTCGTTCTTCCAGCATTCAGGGGGCCTATGTCCCTCCTCCCAGCAATGCTAGCCGAGATTCTATCTGGCTGGAAAGCTCGCTTGGGAGGAAGAGGGAGAGACCTTCTTATCAGCTTGACTTCTCTGAATTCCATCATGTCCCACAAGACATGTCGAAAAAGAAGTTGAAGAAGCAGACACATGTAGAGAAGAATGTAGAGAACGAGGTTATCATAGAGATTGTTGCCCCGCGTGAAAACAAAGACATATATAATGTGAGGGTTGAGGATTTCACGCTTTTAAATGTGAACCTTGGAAAGACCACTCGATAGGTAGAGGCAGACCTTCTCGGAATCGCCTCAACGAGTGTCAAAGAAAGGATGACAAAGGATGGACAAGACAAAGCAGCCTTGAAGGCTGAAATTCGTCAGCTGAAATTGTACATTTCTAGTTTGATACATGACACTCCCAACTCCTCGGCCTTGCGTCAAGCACTATTGGATCTCCTAGCTGAAAGAAACCATCACCAGTTGATCACATACGGAAAACACTTTGAGACGTCAAGAGTATGAGTTTGTCTCAAAGGGAGGTGCGTATTAGCAGAAGCATATCAGCTAAGAGACAGAGCACATGGACTTCTATCAGAAATCTAGCAGCTCAAGAAAGATCAAGAGAGGAAGCGACAGTTGTCGATTTGCAACAAGCATATGAATCAGTTACAACCACTGAAAATAGACAATATCTCTTTGAGTGGAAAGAATAGGTGGCATACAAGGTGAGAGCCTATGATGCCAACTCAGTGGAGCTTATTGACTATAGACGCTTCGTCGCCAATATTATCAACTTTGCAAGAACGTTGGTAATATCCTTCCCTAAGTTAGAATATCAGTGAGAAGGAGGGGAATATGTTGAGCTTGAAACGGTGCAGACACGGTTCTAGGATGTTATCCGATCTTCATTCCTTGAAGATCCCAATGGCTGCAAATTAGCCAAAATTGCAGCCATGTCTATCCAGTTAGATGAAGCAACTTCCCAATGCATAACCTATCATCACCGGCTTGCAACGGGTGAAGAAATGCTTAGACACCACATAGTCACCTTGAAAAGCATTAATTTCCTGGAGGCCGAAGAGGTCAATGACTGGATACAGACTTTGTTGACCAGTGGTGAAGAGGTGTAAAGCACAAAGGAAGGACGTCCTACCCTCCAAATGGCATTAACTATGACTAAAGTCACCTTGATGCCCCTTTCCAAGTTGACTCCAGATCTCCACAGATCATGCATGTCAAATCCCATTGATCTAGGATGTCTAATTGACTACCACGATTTGTGGATCTCAGATCTCCTTTAAAGGTGGATGTCTATTTGGAGACATATTTTTAACATAAGTTCACTTTTAGTTAGGTGTCAGTCAACTGAGGTAGTCTTCCAGTTTGACTTTTGTTTAGTTTCAATTAGCTGAAGTAGATTTCCAATTAATTGTTTTCTCACCTACTTTTAGACATAGAAATAAATCTTGTTGATTGGCAAGAACTGTTTGTTAACTCAAGGAGATTTTAGGGTTGCCTACTGCTTTGAGTTTCTATAAATAAGAGCCTTAGGTTCTTTATTTGTTTAACCTTTATTTGCTAGCAAAATTGTTGTGCCATTGTTGCCAGAGTTAGCTCGTTTATATATGTTCACTCTTGGATGAGAGTTCGTTGGTTGATCGCAATTGTGCATGATTTTGTGCCTTTGTTGTCCGGACCTTTGTAATTCTTTGAAGAACCTTGAAGAAATAAATCAGATGGTGCAAGCTTGCTTGATCTAATTATTTGAGTATATTCAAAGTCTTGTTTTCAAATAGTGTATTGTTTCGATCTCCTCCTTAGACAGGTGTCGTCACCTCCTTGGATATTTTGTCATCAATCATTATCGTATGATGTTGTTTAATGATCTATATTGCAGCCTACACTTTGGACAGGTGTTGTCACCTCCTCGGGAATCTTGTTAGATAGGCCATCGTTCTATGTTTTTTCCAATAAGTTATTTCTAAGCCTATACCTCGGATAGGGGTTCCTCCTCTTTGGCAATTCTCCGATCTAGTTTACCGTAAGAGAGTGTTTGCTTGTATCGAGCCCTATCATGGTATATATCTGAAGGTTCAGAGCCTCGACCATATTCCATTGAGACAGAGGATTCAAGTGATCCAACCAATACCATTTTGCTCCTACGCCCTCATGCTTTGTTTATCTTAGGGAGGTAGGATAGTTTAGAAGCTTAGTTAATCGTAATTAAGATCTGCGGAAACCAAAGAAAAAGCTTAGCTACAAGGAATTGTGTTTATGCACCCTTGTGTCCTGCCGCTAAGTAAAAAAGATAGGAAACCTTAGTACACCCCTTTTTTAAAGTATAAAATCAACAAAGAGTGATCTTCCTCTCTATAATCCGAAGAGCATGTACTAACACACTTGCAATAGTTTTTTGTTTCCAATAAGCACTCTAGAGGTGCTAATTGAAATTCCAACAAATCTACAAAAGGAAGTTATTATAAGATTGATGTTTTTTTTGATAAATATTAAACATTGTTTCAAAATTATTAATCATATATAAAATCATTTTGTAAATTTTTTAAAGATTAATGTAGTATTATATAATTCTTTCAAAACCATAAATATACTAGCAAATATATAATCTATATATAAAATATGTCGAGATGTATCGAGGTTTGACATCTCAGTGTATTTTATATATAGGTTATATATTTACTAGTAGCAGCTATGGTGTGTGTAACATATTGAATAAATTAATATATTTAGGGATGATCAGGGTTAGCATTTAGGAATAAGGTTTATATCATGGTTAGGGTTAGCATTAGGGTTAGGGTTTGGTTTACATTTATTATTATGATTAGGGTTAGAGTTTAGTGTTTAGTTTTAAGGTTGGGTTTATGGTCATATTTAGTGTGAGAATTATGTTAGGGTTAGGGGTAGAATTATGGTTAGGGTTAGGGTTTGGATTATAATTATAGCAAGTTTCAGTTTGGGAATAAGGCTTTGGTTAGTGTTAAGGGTAGGGTTGGAATTACTATTAAGGTTTGGATTGGAAATATAATTAGGGGTAGGGTAAGGATTTATATTTGGCCGGGGCTATGGTTTGGGTTAGGGTTAGGGTTAAGGTTACGATTAATGTTAAGATTAGCATTAGGGTTAGGATTTGGTTTACGATTATGATTATGGTGAGGGTTAGGATTTATACTTATGATTAGGGTTATAGTTAGTGTTAGGGTTTAGTGTTATACATTGAATAAATTGATATAATTAGGGTTATGGTTAGGATTATGATTTATATCACCATTAGGGTTAGCATTAGGGTTAAATTTTTTATCATGGTCAGGGTTAGCATTAGATTTAGGGTTAACCATTTAGGATTAGGGTTTAGCATTTAGGATTAATGTAGTATTATATAATTGTTTCAAAACCATAAATATATAATCTAAAATATTAGTTTAAAATACATTTAATTTAAATTTTAAAACAAGTCATAGACTTATTCTATGGTTGCATAGTCTAAAAAATAGAATAAAAAATCACAAAACATAAACATAATAGTATAATCAAATATTCATAACGTTGAAGTAGACAAAAAGTAAAATAATATAATACCTCAATACAAGGATATATGGATTAAATCAGCATTGTGTACCATATGCATTTTCATTAAGATAGTATTTGAAAAATAAATGAAAGATTAGACAAATAAAAAAGTGCATCTACAAAGAAACATCAAATTGTTATATTATTTTTATCATAGACATTAAAATTTAACTAAATGAATATGTGGTTACAATTTATTATAATGTCATGATGTGTGGGAAAAAGATGCATAGCCTCTCATAAGATCCAAAGGTAGAAATTATTAAAAAATTTGTTTCCACAAATTACTTCAAAGAACAATTAGTCGATATAAATTTATTATCAAAATACTTAAAAGATGAAAATTTGAGTTTGCTATATTTATGAATATATAGTTACTCTTCAATTTTCTATATTTGTTAATGTTGTCTTATAAAAATACCCACTCAACTTGTCCAAAATAGGTAGAATAAAATAATTAAATGAAAGATTAAAGATAACTACAAAATGCCTTACATAAACTTAGTGAAGGGAAGAAGAGAATAAACTTCACACTCGATCTTAATATACCCTACTTTCAATATGGAGAGAATAAACTAAATGATCCATTCCTTGTAGGAAAAACATGATCAATCATTGTGTTAACATCTAATTTGTATATATTATCATCATCTTGGGTCCCTCTTTCTAGCACTTATCTTTCCCTTGACCATCATATGACCATGCTTACAAAATTAACTAACAAATTAGAATTATTTATCTTTCTAGCAAGAAATAGATTCCTAATCAAATCAAGAACACGCATAACTTTAAAAAGACTCTTAACTTGTCCATATTTGAGCCTCAAACTGATCTTACCCCAACCAACTATCTTGTGAGAAAAATTATCACCCAAGAAGGCATTACCTCAATCAAAATATTCATATTTATTATGTAATGCAATAACTTACACAAAGGAATATGGTATGAAATATTTTGCAAATAGTTGATAGTAACTGAGAATACCAAGACACTTCAATGGGGAAAACCTTCAAATATCTCTAATGAGAACACAAGTCATAATTTGATGATCAAATAAAACTCACTACCTCCTATATATACACCCTACTTATACCTAGTATATCACCCAGACCAACATAGATAACAACATATAATATATTGGTCAAGGTAAATAACTAAATAATAATATAACAATGATAATATAACTTAATTAAGAGATAAGGTAGCCACAAGCAAACTACTCATAACCCTATGCATACTCTAGGATTAAGGATGTAGCATACCCCTCTTTAAAGAAGTATTATCTTCAATGTTGATCAAATGTGGATACTTTTGAATGACCTTGTTATCATCACATGTCACATCTTCAATTGGAATTCTTCCAGTGAATCAGATACTCAATGAGTGTTCTAGTCCTCAACTTCTTTGTGTGTCTCTAAAGAATGGACTTTGGCTCCAATATGATTCTTCCTTCTTCATCTAGCTCTAATAATATTTGTCCATGTAGGGATGTTATGCCCAATCATTTTCTTTATACAAGAAACATGAAAAATTGGATGTGCCTTTGTTGTTGGAGGTAACTCAAGCTTGTAGACAATAATTCCTATCTTTTGTAAGATTTGGTATGCACTTAATATTTTGGGGACAACTTATTGTTCATTGATTATTTCTTCAAGTACATTTTCTTACAAGGTTGCAATCTCAAGAAAATCCAATCGCCAACTTCAAATCTCCTTTCACTATGGTGTTGGTAAACTTGCTACTTCATTTATTTTTGTGACATGGTCAGGTTCTCCTTGAGTCCTAAAAGTACCTATTATTGATGATGCATGTGATCCTCCGCGGCCTGAACTCTTGGTGTCATCCTTAATGATGATGTGATGGAAGGAGGATGGTATCCATATAATGTCATAAATGGGGACATTTTTTATGAACTATGGAAGAAAGTGTTATACAACCATTTTGCTAGTGCTAGCCAATCTACCCATTGAGACTACTTATTTGAAGTGAAAAAACATAGATACCACTCTAAACACTTATTAACAACCTCATTTTTTCCATCAGATTAAGGATGGTATGAAGAAATACAAGCCAATTGAGTATCCAAATAAGAGAATAAATCTATCCAAAATTTAGTAGCAAATATAGGATTATGATCATTGACAATAATCTTATGTGTACCATGTAGCTTTAGTATATTCTCCAAAAATATTTTGACACTGTACTTGATATAATAGGAAGAGATAATGCAATAAAATGGGCATATTTAGTGAGGTGATCTGTCACTTCCATAATTACATTCTTATCTTTATATTTTGGAATTCCTATGATAAAATCCATAAAGACCTCTTCTCATCATTGACTAGGAATAACAAAGAGTTGTAAAAGATTAGGTGTCTTAAATACCTCTCCTATATTTCCTAGGAACACCAAACATTCTACCATGAATTGTTGAACATCATCTTTAAGACCTTCCTAAAAGAAATCTTGCTTAATTTAATGATATTTCTTTAAAAATCCTAAATGACCTCTAAATAGAGAACCATGAAGCTATTCAAAAATCTTGCGTTTGAGAGTGGAAATATTTTAATAGGTATAATATCCCTTTATACCTTAAATCATCCCACTTTCAATAAATGTTATTTGAACTACTAGGATCAATTTGAAATTGTTGAATGAGTTTCCATGTAGCAAAATCATTTTTCCACTATACTATGGCTTCTTCCATCCAATCAACATTTAATAATTAAATAGAAAACAATAATGTTTCATCCTTCTTACATAATGTATTTTCTACAATATTCTCATTTCGTTTCTTATATACAATCTCAAATTCATAACCCAACATCTCAATGAACCATTTGTGTTTCTCTTGAAAAGATAATATTTGTTCGAAAAATATAGTAGGTCGTCATGATCAATCTTAACTTTGAAGTATCTACCCATTAGACATGGCCTCCACTACTTTACTACATGAATGATAGCTAGTGTTTCATTCTCATAAATAAGTTTGAGTTTATTCTTACCCTTCAATTTATGACTCTCAAAAGCAATGGGCATACCTTCATGCATGAAAGTTGCACCTATACCATTACTTGAAGCATCACACTCCACAAAAAAATCTTTGGTGAAGTCTAGAGTAGAAATAATTGGAGCAGTACACACAGCCTCCTTCAATCTCTTAATGGTTGTATTAGATAACTCATTCTATCAAAAATAATCATTCTTTAATAGAGTTGTGAGGGGCGTTGCTACATGGTCATAGTTCTTAACAAATCTTCTACACTATCTTGTGAATCCCAAGAAACCCTTCAATTTCTAAATGGTTTCGAGCATAGGTCATTCTATATAAATAGCCTTAATTTTGTTATAGTCAACCTTTACTCCTTCATGTGAAATAATGTGTTACAGTTAATCCACCTCTTTGAGACAAAAATAACACTTTGAAGGATTAGCATAGAGTTGATGATATTTGATAAATTGCAATGCTTGATCTACATGATGCAAATTTTCCTCACATGTATTGTTATAAATCAATATATCACCAAAGAACAGTAATACAAACTTCCACAAAAGTATCTTAAAGATGGGGTTCATCAAACTTTGAAATGTAGATGGTGCATTAATAAAATCTAATAGCATCACCAAAAATTAATAATGACCCTCATGAGTCATAAATGTTATCTTGGGAATATCCTCCTCCTTAATTAGGATTTAGTGATAACCTAATCTAAGATCAAGATTTGTAAAAAACATAGCTCCATTCAATTCATCTAAAAAATCATCAATGATTGGAATAGGAAACTTATCTTTAATGGTGCACACATGTTGAGCACTCTATATTCTATGCACATGCGCTATGTTTGATCCTTCTTATACACCATCACCGCAAGAGAGAAGTGAGAAATCTGACTATGCATCTAAAAAACAATCTTTTTGAATTCTCACTTTTTTGTACATATGGACCGTACATATAAGGCTTAATGTTGGGTGGTTGGATCCTTGGCACTATTTGTATAACATTATCATGATTCCTATTGGGAGGAAGTGATTTAAGAATATCTCCAAAAATAATTGAGTACAATCTATACTTGCTTGTAAATCTAGATGGATAGGAGCATTTGATCGATAGGTTGTTAATGAAAATAATTGGGCCACAAATCCATCATCTCCTTTCTTAAGAAAAATCCATAGAGCTTACCATTTTTTGAGACTTTACATGCAACCTTGTTAGTTCCATTGTCTTTCCTTTTGTGTGAAATCTCATGAATAGCTCTTGAAATTTCATCTCAATTGTTCCCAAAGCAATGATCCATTGTACTCCTAGCAATATTATATATGTTGCATCCATGGGAATAAAAAACATTGTGAAATCAAGTTGATAATTCCCCATGGTTAATTTAATGTTATGGAATTTTCCTGAACAACTAATAGTTACCCCATCTAAAATTTGGAACTAGAATTTCAAAGCAAGATATATAAGAAAAATTAGGTGAGTAGCCAACTTCTTGTTAATGAAGTTGTGAGTGCTTCCTAAGTCAATCAACACTGTTACTCTTTATTTCTTTAGGAAACCACCACTTTAAGATTTTGTGGGGCACTAAATCTAGAAAGTGCATGGTAAGAAATGATTGGGTGAGGATATCCAAATTCCTCTTCCATCTTATTTCCTCCATATAACATTGCATCTTCCTGCTCTTCTTCCTCATTTAGACCTTCAACATAGAATAATTTATTCTCAACATATTTATGACCACAACTATATTTTCTATCACAATCGAAACATAACCCTTTTGATCTCTTCTCTTCAATTTATTATGAAGTCAACTTGGTAGGTTGAGGCGATGACTATGTAAGAGAGCTCATTTAGCTTATGTTTACAAGCCCTTGTCACCTATTAGCCAAACAAACTTATCAACTTGTCTTGCCATAAGTATTGCTTGGGATAAGGATTATGGCTAGTTGAAACAAATTTACCTCATATTTTATGTATTCCTTTAAACCTCCTAGAAATAATCCCTCAAATTTCTTTAGTAATATTCTACACTCTTAGCCATAGGGTTTGAAATTGATGAGCATAGTCATTAATCGTATGTATTTTCTTTAATTTAGTGAATTGGTAGATGTAGCTATCCAATAAATTATCTCCATAATGGGTAACAAGTTCCTCTTGAAAAATTGACCATGTGACCACACAATTCTTCTTTTTCTTGTCTTCACAAAACTAG
>CM021110.1:371971718-372007653 GCA_007115665.2 Sequoiadendron giganteum | reverse complement strand
GTTTCTAGAAGAGCACCATTTCCACATGTGTTCATACTTAGTCTGCCTGATAGCCTTCCAAGGCGATTTCAGAACACTAAACACTGTCGGAACCCTAGGTGTGCAAAAGGTCCAAGAATACTTTCCTCGTCTTGAGTTCACTCTAGTGGAAAGTCGCTTCAAGAAGATAAATGACCTTTTTCACTATGCACGAGCTAGACCATGAGATGCACATTTGTATTTCACCAACAGCTAAGGAAGCAATGGTGGACTGGGCAGATTGGTTCATCCAATTCCCCACTTTCACTTACATACGCGTGTATGGCTACAATGGTCACCCCACCATGATGCCACGCTACCCCTCAGATAGGGTAGTGTTCATGGAATTCATGAGGCACTTGGCAGAGGTTCACTCTTCCCTTCGCATAAAGAAGAAGTTTGCTGCAAACTTTCCTTTTTAGATGGGATTCTATAGATGTAGGACTGCAGCTGATGCCCGGTTGATAAGCCAGGAAATAGTGAGATTTAATCTCAAGTACCTCATTGACAGAAGGCCATCCTATGACCCCAGAGGCATCTTCGTAGCACACCTTGAGCAAAGATCATCACATGAACCTTTCATGGAAGATTTTTGGGTCAACTGTGAGGATGAATTCGAAGTAAGAAGAAGGAACCATAGCAGATTCAAGCTCTCACAAATTGTAGAATTCATGTCAGAGGACATCGAGGGCTTATCTAATGACGAAGAAGAAGTCATTCTTTCTTCCTTCTTCACGGATCTAGTGGATTCACAACCACTTGGCAAAGTAGACTGGTATGCAAAAGAGAGTACGTCTATTGAGGAAAGAACAGGTAGAGTAGTTCGACACAGTCAACTCTACCTGGATAGTAAAAGGACAAGGAAGGTAGTACTTCCCCGATTAGAGCCGCCAACGGTTTAGTTTACACTACCTTCCTCATCTAGGAGGAAACCCAGACAGAAGAAGATGAGCATTCTTTCAGAAGAAATGTGGATGTCAGGGAGCACATGGGGAAGAAGAGGAATTGCTAGCACAAGTCGGCAAGAGGTACAGGTGGAGACAACCACCAATTTACCTGAAACAGTTGAGAACATTGCAACTACACCAGAGCCAGTGATTGAAATAATCATTGCAGAGATGGAATCCATTTTAGAAGAAGTTGCAGCAGAAGTGGTGCCTGTGATAGAAATAGAGCCATCGTCTTCACCACCATCACAAAGGTCACAAACTCCTATTGATTTGGACTCGGCACCACGAGGCATTGCCACGACACAGTCTCGTTCTTCCAGCATTCAGGGGGCCTATGTCCCTCCTCCCAGCAATGCTAGCCGAGATTCTATCTGGCTGGAAAGCTCGCTTGGGAGGAAGAGGGAGAGACCTTCTTATCAGCTTGACTTCTCTGAATTCCATCATGTCCCACAAGACATGTCGAAAAAGAAGTTGAAGAAGCAGACACATGTAGAGAAGAATGTAGAGAACGAGGTTATCATAGAGATTGTTGCCCCGCGTGAAAACAAAGACATATATAATGTGAGGGTTGAGGATTTCACGCTTTTAAATGTGAACCTTGGAAAGACCACTCGATAGGTAGAGGCAGACCTTCTCGGAATCGCCTCAACGAGTGTCAAAGAAAGGATGACAAAGGATGGACAAGACAAAGCAGCCTTGAAGGCTGAAATTCGTCAGCTGAAATTGTACATTTCTAGTTTGATACATGACACTCCCAACTCCTCGGCCTTGCGTCAAGCACTATTGGATCTCCTAGCTGAAAGAAACCATCACCAGTTGATCACATACGGAAAACACTTTGAGACGTCAAGAGTATGAGTTTGTCTCAAAGGGAGGTGCGTATTAGCAGAAGCATATCAGCTAAGAGACAGAGCACATGGACTTCTATCAGAAATCTAGCAGCTCAAGAAAGATCAAGAGAGGAAGCGACAGTTGTCGATTTGCAACAAGCATATGAATCAGTTACAACCACTGAAAATAGACAATATCTCTTTGAGTGGAAAGAATAGGTGGCATACAAGGTGAGAGCCTATGATGCCAACTCAGTGGAGCTTATTGACTATAGACGCTTCGTCGCCAATATTATCAACTTTGCAAGAACGTTGGTAATATCCTTCCCTAAGTTAGAATATCAGTGAGAAGGAGGGGAATATGTTGAGCTTGAAACGGTGCAGACACGGTTCTAGGATGTTATCCGATCTTCATTCCTTGAAGATCCCAATGGCTGCAAATTAGCCAAAATTGCAGCCATGTCTATCCAGTTAGATGAAGCAACTTCCCAATGCATAACCTATCATCACCGGCTTGCAACGGGTGAAGAAATGCTTAGACACCACATAGTCACCTTGAAAAGCATTAATTTCCTGGAGGCCGAAGAGGTCAATGACTGGATACAGACTTTGTTGACCAGTGGTGAAGAGGTGTAAAGCACAAAGGAAGGACGTCCTACCCTCCAAATGGCATTAACTATGACTAAAGTCACCTTGATGCCCCTTTCCAAGTTGACTCCAGATCTCCACAGATCATGCATGTCAAATCCCATTGATCTAGGATGTCTAATTGACTACCACGATTTGTGGATCTCAGATCTCCTTTAAAGGTGGATGTCTATTTGGAGACATATTTTTAACATAAGTTCACTTTTAGTTAGGTGTCAGTCAACTGAGGTAGTCTTCCAGTTTGACTTTTGTTTAGTTTCAATTAGCTGAAGTAGATTTCCAATTAATTGTTTTCTCACCTACTTTTAGACATAGAAATAAATCTTGTTGATTGGCAAGAACTGTTTGTTAACTCAAGGAGATTTTAGGGTTGCCTACTGCTTTGAGTTTCTATAAATAAGAGCCTTAGGTTCTTTATTTGTTTAACCTTTATTTGCTAGCAAAATTGTTGTGCCATTGTTGCCAGAGTTAGCTCGTTTATATATGTTCACTCTTGGATGAGAGTTCGTTGGTTGATCGCAATTGTGCATGATTTTGTGCCTTTGTTGTCCGGACCTTTGTAATTCTTTGAAGAACCTTGAAGAAATAAATCAGATGGTGCAAGCTTGCTTGATCTAATTATTTGAGTATATTCAAAGTCTTGTTTTCAAATAGTGTATTGTTTCGATCTCCTCCTTAGACAGGTGTCGTCACCTCCTTGGATATTTTGTCATCAATCATTATCGTATGATGTTGTTTAATGATCTATATTGCAGCCTACACTTTGGACAGGTGTTGTCACCTCCTCGGGAATCTTGTTAGATAGGCCATCGTTCTATGTTTTTTCCAATAAGTTATTTCTAAGCCTATACCTCGGATAGGGGTTCCTCCTCTTTGGCAATTCTCCGATCTAGTTTACCGTAAGAGAGTGTTTGCTTGTATCGAGCCCTATCATGGTATATATCTGAAGGTTCAGAGCCTCGACCATATTCCATTGAGACAGAGGATTCAAGTGATCCAACCAATACCATTTTGCTCCTACGCCCTCATGCTTTGTTTATCTTAGGGAGGTAGGATAGTTTAGAAGCTTAGTTAATCGTAATTAAGATCTGCGGAAACCAAAGAAAAAGCTTAGCTACAAGGAATTGTGTTTATGCACCCTTGTGTCCTGCCGCTAAGTAAAAAAGATAGGAAACCTTAGTACACCCCTTTTTTAAAGTATAAAATCAACAAAGAGTGATCTTCCTCTCTATAATCCGAAGAGCATGTACTAACACACTTGCAATAGTTTTTTGTTTCCAATAAGCACTCTAGAGGTGCTAATTGAAATTCCAACAAATCTACAAAAGGAAGTTATTATAAGATTGATGTTTTTTTTGATAAATATTAAACATTGTTTCAAAATTATTAATCATATATAAAATCATTTTGTAAATTTTTTAAAGATTAATGTAGTATTATATAATTCTTTCAAAACCATAAATATACTAGCAAATATATAATCTATATATAAAATATGTCGAGATGTATCGAGGTTTGACATCTCAGTGTATTTTATATATAGGTTATATATTTACTAGTAGCAGCTATGGTGTGTGTAACATATTGAATAAATTAATATATTTAGGGATGATCAGGGTTAGCATTTAGGAATAAGGTTTATATCATGGTTAGGGTTAGCATTAGGGTTAGGGTTTGGTTTACATTTATTATTATGATTAGGGTTAGAGTTTAGTGTTTAGTTTTAAGGTTGGGTTTATGGTCATATTTAGTGTGAGAATTATGTTAGGGTTAGGGGTAGAATTATGGTTAGGGTTAGGGTTTGGATTATAATTATAGCAAGTTTCAGTTTGGGAATAAGGCTTTGGTTAGTGTTAAGGGTAGGGTTGGAATTACTATTAAGGTTTGGATTGGAAATATAATTAGGGGTAGGGTAAGGATTTATATTTGGCCGGGGCTATGGTTTGGGTTAGGGTTAGGGTTAAGGTTACGATTAATGTTAAGATTAGCATTAGGGTTAGGATTTGGTTTACGATTATGATTATGGTGAGGGTTAGGATTTATACTTATGATTAGGGTTATAGTTAGTGTTAGGGTTTAGTGTTATACATTGAATAAATTGATATAATTAGGGTTATGGTTAGGATTATGATTTATATCACCATTAGGGTTAGCATTAGGGTTAAATTTTTTATCATGGTCAGGGTTAGCATTAGATTTAGGGTTAACCATTTAGGATTAGGGTTTAGCATTTAGGATTAATGTAGTATTATATAATTGTTTCAAAACCATAAATATATAATCTAAAATATTAGTTTAAAATACATTTAATTTAAATTTTAAAACAAGTCATAGACTTATTCTATGGTTGCATAGTCTAAAAAATAGAATAAAAAATCACAAAACATAAACATAATAGTATAATCAAATATTCATAACGTTGAAGTAGACAAAAAGTAAAATAATATAATACCTCAATACAAGGATATATGGATTAAATCAGCATTGTGTACCATATGCATTTTCATTAAGATAGTATTTGAAAAATAAATGAAAGATTAGACAAATAAAAAAGTGCATCTACAAAGAAACATCAAATTGTTATATTATTTTTATCATAGACATTAAAATTTAACTAAATGAATATGTGGTTACAATTTATTATAATGTCATGATGTGTGGGAAAAAGATGCATAGCCTCTCATAAGATCCAAAGGTAGAAATTATTAAAAAATTTGTTTCCACAAATTACTTCAAAGAACAATTAGTCGATATAAATTTATTATCAAAATACTTAAAAGATGAAAATTTGAGTTTGCTATATTTATGAATATATAGTTACTCTTCAATTTTCTATATTTGTTAATGTTGTCTTATAAAAATACCCACTCAACTTGTCCAAAATAGGTAGAATAAAATAATTAAATGAAAGATTAAAGATAACTACAAAATGCCTTACATAAACTTAGTGAAGGGAAGAAGAGAATAAACTTCACACTCGATCTTAATATACCCTACTTTCAATATGGAGAGAATAAACTAAATGATCCATTCCTTGTAGGAAAAACATGATCAATCATTGTGTTAACATCTAATTTGTATATATTATCATCATCTTGGGTCCCTCTTTCTAGCACTTATCTTTCCCTTGACCATCATATGACCATGCTTACAAAATTAACTAACAAATTAGAATTATTTATCTTTCTAGCAAGAAATAGATTCCTAATCAAATCAAGAACACGCATAACTTTAAAAAGACTCTTAACTTGTCCATATTTGAGCCTCAAACTGATCTTACCCCAACCAACTATCTTGTGAGAAAAATTATCACCCAAGAAGGCATTACCTCAATCAAAATATTCATATTTATTATGTAATGCAATAACTTACACAAAGGAATATGGTATGAAATATTTTGCAAATAGTTGATAGTAACTGAGAATACCAAGACACTTCAATGGGGAAAACCTTCAAATATCTCTAATGAGAACACAAGTCATAATTTGATGATCAAATAAAACTCACTACCTCCTATATATACACCCTACTTATACCTAGTATATCACCCAGACCAACATAGATAACAACATATAATATATTGGTCAAGGTAAATAACTAAATAATAATATAACAATGATAATATAACTTAATTAAGAGATAAGGTAGCCACAAGCAAACTACTCATAACCCTATGCATACTCTAGGATTAAGGATGTAGCATACCCCTCTTTAAAGAAGTATTATCTTCAATGTTGATCAAATGTGGATACTTTTGAATGACCTTGTTATCATCACATGTCACATCTTCAATTGGAATTCTTCCAGTGAATCAGATACTCAATGAGTGTTCTAGTCCTCAACTTCTTTGTGTGTCTCTAAAGAATGGACTTTGGCTCCAATATGATTCTTCCTTCTTCATCTAGCTCTAATAATATTTGTCCATGTAGGGATGTTATGCCCAATCATTTTCTTTATACAAGAAACATGAAAAATTGGATGTGCCTTTGTTGTTGGAGGTAACTCAAGCTTGTAGACAATAATTCCTATCTTTTGTAAGATTTGGTATGCACTTAATATTTTGGGGACAACTTATTGTTCATTGATTATTTCTTCAAGTACATTTTCTTACAAGGTTGCAATCTCAAGAAAATCCAATCGCCAACTTCAAATCTCCTTTCACTATGGTGTTGGTAAACTTGCTACTTCATTTATTTTTGTGACATGGTCAGGTTCTCCTTGAGTCCTAAAAGTACCTATTATTGATGATGCATGTGATCCTCCGCGGCCTGAACTCTTGGTGTCATCCTTAATGATGATGTGATGGAAGGAGGATGGTATCCATATAATGTCATAAATGGGGACATTTTTTATGAACTATGGAAGAAAGTGTTATACAACCATTTTGCTAGTGCTAGCCAATCTACCCATTGAGACTACTTATTTGAAGTGAAAAAACATAGATACCACTCTAAACACTTATTAACAACCTCATTTTTTCCATCAGATTAAGGATGGTATGAAGAAATACAAGCCAATTGAGTATCCAAATAAGAGAATAAATCTATCCAAAATTTAGTAGCAAATATAGGATTATGATCATTGACAATAATCTTATGTGTACCATGTAGCTTTAGTATATTCTCCAAAAATATTTTGACACTGTACTTGATATAATAGGAAGAGATAATGCAATAAAATGGGCATATTTAGTGAGGTGATCTGTCACTTCCATAATTACATTCTTATCTTTATATTTTGGAATTCCTATGATAAAATCCATAAAGACCTCTTCTCATCATTGACTAGGAATAACAAAGAGTTGTAAAAGATTAGGTGTCTTAAATACCTCTCCTATATTTCCTAGGAACACCAAACATTCTACCATGAATTGTTGAACATCATCTTTAAGACCTTCCTAAAAGAAATCTTGCTTAATTTAATGATATTTCTTTAAAAATCCTAAATGACCTCTAAATAGAGAACCATGAAGCTATTCAAAAATCTTGCGTTTGAGAGTGGAAATATTTTAATAGGTATAATATCCCTTTATACCTTAAATCATCCCACTTTCAATAAATGTTATTTGAACTACTAGGATCAATTTGAAATTGTTGAATGAGTTTCCATGTAGCAAAATCATTTTTCCACTATACTATGGCTTCTTCCATCCAATCAACATTTAATAATTAAATAGAAAACAATAATGTTTCATCCTTCTTACATAATGTATTTTCTACAATATTCTCATTTCGTTTCTTATATACAATCTCAAATTCATAACCCAACATCTCAATGAACCATTTGTGTTTCTCTTGAAAAGATAATATTTGTTCGAAAAATATAGTAGGTCGTCATGATCAATCTTAACTTTGAAGTATCTACCCATTAGACATGGCCTCCACTACTTTACTACATGAATGATAGCTAGTGTTTCATTCTCATAAATAAGTTTGAGTTTATTCTTACCCTTCAATTTATGACTCTCAAAAGCAATGGGCATACCTTCATGCATGAAAGTTGCACCTATACCATTACTTGAAGCATCACACTCCACAAAAAAATCTTTGGTGAAGTCTAGAGTAGAAATAATTGGAGCAGTACACACAGCCTCCTTCAATCTCTTAATGGTTGTATTAGATAACTCATTCTATCAAAAATAATCATTCTTTAATAGAGTTGTGAGGGGCGTTGCTACATGGTCATAGTTCTTAACAAATCTTCTACACTATCTTGTGAATCCCAAGAAACCCTTCAATTTCTAAATGGTTTCGAGCATAGGTCATTCTATATAAATAGCCTTAATTTTGTTATAGTCAACCTTTACTCCTTCATGTGAAATAATGTGTTACAGTTAATCCACCTCTTTGAGACAAAAATAACACTTTGAAGGATTAGCATAGAGTTGATGATATTTGATAAATTGCAATGCTTGATCTACATGATGCAAATTTTCCTCACATGTATTGTTATAAATCAATATATCACCAAAGAACAGTAATACAAACTTCCACAAAAGTATCTTAAAGATGGGGTTCATCAAACTTTGAAATGTAGATGGTGCATTAATAAAATCTAATAGCATCACCAAAAATTAATAATGACCCTCATGAGTCATAAATGTTATCTTGGGAATATCCTCCTCCTTAATTAGGATTTAGTGATAACCTAATCTAAGATCAAGATTTGTAAAAAACATAGCTCCATTCAATTCATCTAAAAAATCATCAATGATTGGAATAGGAAACTTATCTTTAATGGTGCACACATGTTGAGCACTCTATATTCTATGCACATGCGCTATGTTTGATCCTTCTTATACACCATCACCGCAAGAGAGAAGTGAGAAATCTGACTATGCATCTAAAAAACAATCTTTTTGAATTCTCACTTTTTTGTACATATGGACCGTACATATAAGGCTTAATGTTGGGTGGTTGGATCCTTGGCACTATTTGTATAACATTATCATGATTCCTATTGGGAGGAAGTGATTTAAGAATATCTCCAAAAATAATTGAGTACAATCTATACTTGCTTGTAAATCTAGATGGATAGGAGCATTTGATCGATAGGTTGTTAATGAAAATAATTGGGCCACAAATCCATCATCTCCTTTCTTAAGAAAAATCCATAGAGCTTACCATTTTTTGAGACTTTACATGCAACCTTGTTAGTTCCATTGTCTTTCCTTTTGTGTGAAATCTCATGAATAGCTCTTGAAATTTCATCTCAATTGTTCCCAAAGCAATGATCCATTGTACTCCTAGCAATATTATATATGTTGCATCCATGGGAATAAAAAACATTGTGAAATCAAGTTGATAATTCCCCATGGTTAATTTAATGTTATGGAATTTTCCTGAACAACTAATAGTTACCCCATCTAAAATTTGGAACTAGAATTTCAAAGCAAGATATATAAGAAAAATTAGGTGAGTAGCCAACTTCTTGTTAATGAAGTTGTGAGTGCTTCCTAAGTCAATCAACACTGTTACTCTTTATTTCTTTAGGAAACCACCACTTTAAGATTTTGTGGGGCACTAAATCTAGAAAGTGCATGGTAAGAAATGATTGGGTGAGGATATCCAAATTCCTCTTCCATCTTATTTCCTCCATATAACATTGCATCTTCCTGCTCTTCTTCCTCATTTAGACCTTCAACATAGAATAATTTATTCTCAACATATTTATGACCACAACTATATTTTCTATCACAATCGAAACATAACCCTTTTGATCTCTTCTCTTCAATTTATTATGAAGTCAACTTGGTAGGTTGAGGCGATGACTATGTAAGAGAGCTCATTTAGCTTATGTTTACAAGCCCTTGTCACCTATTAGCCAAACAAACTTATCAACTTGTCTTGCCATAAGTATTGCTTGGGATAAGGATTATGGCTAGTTGAAACAAATTTACCTCATATTTTATGTATTCCTTTAAACCTCCTAGAAATAATCCCTCAAATTTCTTTAGTAATATTCTACACTCTTAGCCATAGGGTTTGAAATTGATGAGCATAGTCATTAATCGTATGTATTTTCTTTAATTTAGTGAATTGGTAGATGTAGCTATCCAATAAATTATCTCCATAATGGGTAACAAGTTCCTCTTGAAAAATTGACCATGTGACCACACAATTCTTCTTTTTCTTGTCTTCACAAAACTAGTGTTAGCAAGTAAATTGGTCTTCTTCCAAGTATAATGATATCATTTCCACCTTTTTCTAATTTGAAACATGGTGAAGATAAAACAACTAATCTATTTTGGTCATATCCTTTCCACCAAACTGGGTGTGAAATTTTTAGATATAGTATTATTTGAGTGTTTTTATTAAGGGGATAATAGGTTTTGAAGTGACCCTAGAATCCTTTACAAAAGAGAACAAAACAACACAAAATTTAGTCAATAGCATAATCATATCCATGCTACCACCCAAAAATAATAATCATGAATAACACCTCAACTAAGGGAAAACAAAATAATAGAGCTTAACACCCTAGGGGAACAACCTCAGTACTCCACCTAGTCTTGCACCCACCAAAGGTAGGTTTACTATAACATTTTTAGGAAGACCTTTCTTCATCATTTGGAATATATTCCAATACACGCATTATCCAAATCCCCAAATCACAGGGACAAGAGAGGAAAATCCTCGACTAAATAATGGCATTCTCACCCAAACATGGAGAAAAGTCTCATTGCACAACTTTCACATGTGTGCAAGGAACAACAAAAACACCGATATACACACTAGGAGACCTTATATTATAAGAAGACCTATCTAGGGCCAAGAAAATGAACCCCCTCATTGGGATGAGAAGAGACAACATTAGAACCAAAAGGGACCTACATCGAAGCTTCCCCATTGGACCTAGAGAAGCCACATGATAATCATAATCCTCTATGTCAAAAAAATCACCAATAGTAATTTGTTCAGTACCAGCATTTTGCCACCAATAGTCAAATACTTATGTTGAGAGTGGGGATAACCCAAAGCAATATGACCTATAGAAAATCACCTTCTACACTAAAAGGAAATACTCTCATAGTCCAAAATTTGAGTCTAAGGCCTATCCTCGACCATAAGGATAATATCACCTACAAGAGCCTTTGAAATGTCATTGTCAACAAAAATATGGGAAAAGGTATAATGACCATAATCCTTATGAGTATCATCAATTCTGAGAAATCAACCAATCAAGTTGCCAATAGCTTCAAGATAGGAGGCCCCCTAAAATGAGGAAGAAGATTAGGTAATCATACCTAGACAAGCATTATATGGAGGGATTCAAAAAGAGGGTTAAAAGAGGGGAATCAAGACTCAATAAAGAGGGGACATTGGTCCCACATCTAACACCACATACTTATCCTTGAAAAATTACAAAATTACTATAGGCATCTAAATTTGACCTCTTACATTTAGTCAAATTTGTCTTTTTTTTGTCTAAATATCCTTTTATCCATATTGGTTAAATAATATTGCCATTATTTAATTAAAACCCCGAAATTCCTCTAAATCCTTAAAGTATTTAGTTAAATAATTAAATACCTTTCCCCTTTATCCCTTTCTTCCAAAAAATCAATTAAATAACCCACTTATTTAATTCCCTTTATGTCCCATCCACACTTAATCATAATTCATATCCTAATCCCATCATTAGGGATGTGACACATCCCTAATCCATGATTAGGATGTGTCACATCCTCCAACTTTTGCAATTTGGTTCCTAATCATCATTAGCCACCTAACCCTCTTCTAATCCTTCATCAACTAGTCTAATCAGCCCCCTTTAGTCAAATCTTCCCACATCCCAATGGAATTTTTAATTCCATTTTATTCTTCCAACACCCTTAATAGAATTTTTAATTCCATTTACAATCCCCATGTCCTTTCCAATGGAATTTTAAATTCCATTTATTCACCCAAGGTTTCTCAAGGAATATTTTATTCCTTTTGTCTTCTCCATGCATATTAAAAAGGAATTTTTAATTCCTTTTGGTCAACTTTTGATTTCCACCCTTGATCTTTTTTCCTTGGCCAAAAATGAATGTAGGCCCTTCATTCATCTCTCCTTGGCTAAATGGATAAAACTTAGCCATTTTCACAACCCTAACCAGAGAGACATTCAAGCAACCTATCACATACCACCCATCTCAAGTCTTCAATTTCCAACCATTATCTTGCACTCAATCCACCATCTTTTGCATCCAAATCAACCATTTACAAGTCGTTATGTTGCTAAAATCGATCTAGGAGCACAGAAAATTGAGCAATCAACAAGGCCAACCAACTGATCAACTTGGACAAGGTAATATCATTCATTTTCTTGTATTTTGTTCAAGTTCAACTAGGGCAATCTCGAGGTGTTGTTTGTGTTTTCCTTGCTTGCATTTCATTTAGTTTTGCATTTTAGGCTTGGTAAAAATACCTACACACATTTCTGGCACGCCTGATGGGACCCAAGTCATGGGTCTATCTTTTCATGTTCTTTGTTGTTTGACATTTGTAGGTCTAGATTTCAGTTACAGAGGCGAAATTGCCCTGACAGGTGAGATTACTTAATACAGGGGTGAAGTTGCCTGACCAGACAAGCAAACTATCCTCTAAGGGTGAACCTGACTTTGCACAGGGGTGAAGTTGCTCTTAGGGGTGAACTTTCCTCCCTTTAGGGGTGAACTTGCTTGGCCCCCACAAACAGGTGACCTTGTCTTAATAGAAGGGCGAACCTGCCTTAACAGAGGGACGAATTGGCCTTAACATAAGGGTGAACTTGCCTTAACAGAGGGGCGAACATACCTTAACAAAGGGGAAAACCTGCTTTAATAGAATGGAAAACCTTCCTTAACATAAGGGCGAAGTTGAAATTATAGAGGAGCAAATTTTCTCAGCGGAATGGGTGAACTTGCCTCACACAAAGGCAAATTTGAGGTGAATCTGAGACCCTCCTCTTCCATTTTCTGTGTCATTTTGCTTCCGTTTTCAGATACTAATTCGCTAACTTAGTTGTTTGTGAGTGTAATTTCTTCCAGATAATGATTTGTGCAATTGTTTCTCGTTCATCTAGGATCCGTGGTCCAAAATTACTAACGCATCTTTTGCAAAACGATCGGTCTGAGACCCTTAGTTAGTCTTTTTATCATTTTTTATACTAATCTAGGCACACACAACTCTTATTAAAGGGCCAATTAACTTGTTTTTCATGCTTGTGATTGGGTTGTTGATGTATCCAATCCCCTTGTGCCACTTGGTGATCTTGAGTGATGATAAATCGTAGCTTTCTCTAGTTTAGTTGAGTCTTCCTAGGAGGTGCTAGTGCATCTAAGCTCTCCCCTTGCGCTACGTGTGAGTCTACGGACCAGTCAAAACATCTAGTATCTTATACCTTTAGCGGGACCTACCTGGGATTTCATCACCCGAGGGATGATCCCAACCACGTGTTACTAACGGGGTATATAAAGGGGGGAGAGTGAAAGTTGTACCTCAATCTAGTCACGTAGTGTTTAGTGGAGCGTCAAAGCTAGGGTGATACCTAGATAAGACGTGAAGAGTTGGTTTGAGTTTCTCGTACCTCATTGGGGCTCCCGAATCATGCTTTTGATAGAATGTTGTTCATGGTTGTGCCCCACATATTGTGTGTATATCGGGGACTCATGAGATAGCCTTGTTCAACCTAGATAAACACCATTATCACTAGTTCTAGGATTGTGTTGCCTGGAGTGTCTTATTTGTGTGATACCAATGCTTTTCTTTTCAGTTGAGTCAGTTTGTCCAACTGTCTACTATTTTTCATGCTTGTTATCCTTTGTTGCAGTCCCCATTTCCTTCAGAGGTGACTTTGCTTCCCCATTCCAGTCCTGTCTGGCATCCCCCTTAGAAAAATCACATGTTCCTTGTACTTGGGCGAGTTTCCCACCTTCTTGGGTGAACTTTCTTAGTACATGGGTGAACTTTATTAGTGCAGTGGTGAGCCTACCTTAATAGAGGGGTGAATTTGCCTTTTGTTCTTCATCCGGGACCTCGTTCTGCTCTATTTTGGTGTATGTTTGGTCATTTTTTTGTCTCGTTCTTCATCCTAGTTCTTGTTCAGATCCCTTTGGGTGTATCCATTTTTCCATTGGTGGTCCTATCCTCCATTTGAGTCCACCCGTTTCCATTTAGTTGGACCCATTCATTCATTTTGCTATCTCGTTCTCCATTCAAGCCCTCGTTCCAACATCTTTTCTTCATCCTGCTTAACAAAATCGCCTGTTCCCTTGTCATAGGCAAATTTTCCACCTCCTTGGGTGAACTTTCTTAGTAAAGGGGCAAATTTTGTTCTTCATTCTGTCACCCCTGGACTGTTCTAGACCATAATCTAAGCTTCAATCTAGTCCTAATCTAAGATCCAATCCAATTATAATATGAGATTTAATCCCATTATCCTAATATGAGCTTTAATCTAATCCTAATACGAGCTTTCATCCAATCCCAATCTGAGCTTAACCTGAATCCCAATTTGAGCTTTAGTCCATCTATATCCAAGATCTTATGATATCAAAACAAATCTTAAGATCCCTTCTCCCATCTTCTTCCAATCCATCCTATTTATCTTTTCATCGTCTATCCTTACCTTCTAATCATCTATTCCTATCTTTTCCATCTGTATATGTTCCATCTAACATCATGAATCCTTATCCTCTATTAGTGCAACCAAAAATAGTAGCCAAGGGGAATACCAACTACGTTGATGATGATAACAAAAGCCTTGTTGATCAAGATGATTATAATATAGATTCCCTTGATGTTGTCATTGCTAGCAAGCTCCTCTTGACGACCTCCCAAAATCCAACCACTCCAATGAGCTATCCCCCCATGCGTTCATATGCATCTAATAATAGTTCTTATGCTACCCTTGACAAGGGATATCCAGTATCCTCACCACCCACATGTTCATCACATCCTCCCTCTACATCTCTCTCCTATCCAACATCTACATCCTCCTATAGTAATTCATCATCCCTATACTTCTATCCTTATCATCATCAACCATCACAATATCTCTACCTTAATCCCACATCCATATCTTCCCATCCTAATCCAACATCCACATCCTCCTACGTAAATCCACCACCCACGTCCTCTTATCCTAATCCATCATCTCAATCCTCCCATCCTAATTCAACCTCCACACCCTCCTATCTTAACTCGTCATTCCAATATTCCTACTATAATCTACCATCCCAATCTTCCCAATATAATCTAGCAATCACATCCTCCTATCTTAGTTCATCATCCACATCCTCTTGTATCACTCCCCCCTCCATTCCATTATATTTTAATCATCCTGTCAATTCATCCTACCTCAATCCTCCATCTAATCTCGATCCACTCGCCAAGCTTAATCCTCCACCTACTCCTATTCCTCCATCCAATTCCATCCACTCATATAATCATAATCCACCAATCCTTAATCATAGTCCTCCAACCATCCATAATCCTCTACCCATTCCCATCACCCCACCTAATCCTACATCCCTTCCAATTGTTGTCCAAGGACTCATGAGAGAGGAGACATCCCCAAATCCACATCTTGATGTTGTGGAACCATGCCATCCCACTCCATCATGTTCGGTCACTAGTGATGAGGCCCTCCTCTTTTCTACACCTATCACACCCATTGCCATTTCTAACATCGTCCAAACAGTTGAAATCATCAAACCCACCAAATCCATTGGATCACCATTTTCCACTCTTGGAGCCAATGAAACCAGTGAAGACACCAGAATTTAATCCATTCCTCCTAGTCCTAGTATCACCAAACTACACTCCCATGACCTTCATGAATCCCCCATCCTCCTATCTCCCCCGCTTGAGGAGTCCCTCCAAAATCCTCCCTCACCATGCCTCCCACACAATATGAGTCATGCCAAGAGCTTAATCCAAAGCATACAATCATATCCCCTCCTCCAAATCAAGATCCTACCATCCTATCTACTCCATCCCAAGA
This sequence comes from Sequoiadendron giganteum, assembly GCA_007115665.2. Lineage (NCBI taxonomy): Eukaryota > Viridiplantae > Streptophyta > Pinopsida > Cupressales > Cupressaceae > Sequoiadendron > Sequoiadendron giganteum. Next base: position 371,991,737 of record CM021110.1, on the reverse strand, counting down.
TCATATTCCCCCATCCATTCCATCTCATGATTGATTTCCTCAACCAAATCATGATCCTTCCATCTTATCTACCCCATCTCAAGATCAAACTAGCTCATCTACTTCATCTCATGATACCCCTTACACTCGGGACCCAATCACTTCATCTCATGAGTCCTTATCACTCAATGCCATAAATCCAAATCCTATCATACCACCTAATCCCTCTCCCGATCCATTATCACTCATTCCTCCCAATCAAGATGCTGCCACCCCATCATCTCCATCTCATGATCCTTCATCGCCGCCTAGCCCTACCATCCCAACACCATTTTTATATCACATTGTTAATATTATACTCATCCATGGCGGTCTTCTTGAAAAAGAAAAATAAAGTATATGCACTACCCTCCCTCCTCCACCTGCTAACAAACTCACATCATGCTTCCAAAAGAATACACACCCTACCATAGATCACATGGTCAAGAACATGAACTATCAAGGAAAAATTTGAGGCCTTCATGAGCAAGGTACTTTAGATCCCATCTAGGTCAAAGAACATCTAGGCACACAAGGTCTTGGATATATCTCTCAAGAATCATAATCCAAAAATTTTGGTACAACCTCCATACATCCTAAGCGATCCTCTTCCAAAAGAATGAGAGGCACTTCCCATCGCTCTACCAAACCATTTGTCACCATCCCCCCTCATCCATCATATTACCTCAAAAAAGTTGTCCATCTTCCTCCATCCTCTAAGTCCATTTTGGGTCCATATGTCCCTCCATCCACCATCACTCATCCTCCATCTACTACATCTATTTTGGGTCCTTACGTACCTCTATCCACCATAATACATCCTACATATACAACGTCCATTTTGGGCCCTTATATCCCAAAATCACTTCCTCCATCTTATCCTCTTCATCCTCTCATCCATCCATCACCTGTCCCTAGTATGCATCATAAGAATCCTAAATTCATAATCTCTTATCAAGATCAATAAAGGCACATGTCCATGCATGCTATCTCACATCCTCCATCCACACGTCATCATCAAAATCCTACCTCTATCACTCCACCCACATCTCCTCCACATCATTCATCACCTCATACCCACCCCATTTCTACTAAAAGAACTTTGGATGCCAAAGTAAAAATGCATAAATCTAAACATCCACATGAATCTAAATCTCCTCATGTCCCCTTCAAAATACATGTTGAAGAAAAGAAAAATCCAATCCAAAATCCAAATCAAACTCGTAGGCTATCAAGGCCCACTAAAGCATATATCAAAACAACGTGGATCCCAAAGAAAAAAGATGCAATGCCTTCAAATGAAAAAGCCGTAACGACATCCAAAGTTGCTAATCCAACTAGAAATCATTCACATCCTCCATCTCCTAGATCTATTTTGGGTCCCTATGTCCCAAAATTCACTATCCCAACTCCTCCATTATCCCCACACTCTCCATACATTCATCCCCCTATCCTTTCACATCCCCCACCACATGTGCCAATGTTGGTCTTGAACACATTCCCCCATCACACATCCACTCCATCATTCCATCCATACACTTTCCAACATCCCATCCACTATACCCCATCAAATCCCTTTAATCCATCCTCTTGTATAATCCATCCATTCCAATAAGGTTGTACCAACATCTAATAGTCACTTTACACATGGGCTCTTATTACCTCATATTGAAATTGATGATTAATTCCTTCTTCCATCCCCTTATCACATGTATTCTAATTCCATTTATCCATATCCCTCTCTTCATCCATCTCCACCCACTTACTAGCCAAAAAAAGAAGATAATAATTCCTAAAAATCAAAATCAAAATATCCAAAAAATAGTAAAGAGAAATAATTCGTCCAATGGTGAAAAATTGACAAACAAGTGCCTTGGATAAGTACCATGATGAAAACATGGCAAAAAGGCGTCATGCGTAAATCCCCCATCCGGGTTACTTCCACAATTGGGGGCAACTTCCATCTATGCATCCCCTTCCTCCATCTCCTACATCCGCCTATCTTCTACATCTTATCCATCATGTCCCATTTATCCCAGTCCCTCCATCTTCCCTGTGATCTTGATAAAGATAGGGGCACATATATATACATTCTTTGGACACCTCTTGGCATATATTCCCCTCATCCATATGCCACCGTATCCCTTATCCTCTCCATCCATTTTCCTTATCCATGCATCCTATCCACATATATCTATCTTCTATTCTCTATCCATCCTGCTAGTTTCCATCCCTCTTGCCTCATCATACATGATATATCCAAAGTGGGGCATCTCCTTATTTGTGACAGTCCTTGGAGACATCATCCTCCATCCAAAAATCCCTTCCATCTCCCCATCCTTATCTCCCTACCCATCCACACAATCTCTTTCATCTTTCCAAATCCTTATCCCTCTATCCATCCATCCTAGCATCTTTCCATCTCCCTATCTTTATCTATCCATCCCTTTATCTCTATTTTCATTCCATCTCATATTCCATTATCATTGGTATCTAGCTATAGGCTACCCTCACGCAATACAATGCCATTTTATCTCACTATCAACACTCCTATCTATTTCCTACATATTCCTAATATCTTATCACTTTACGTCACTCATCTATCTATCATCTCATCCTCCCAATTCATCTTCTACCGATCTGGATAACTATCCCATTCCCGAGCTTTGCATAACCCACATATTAGGCATATCGACCATCCCATCTGCATGGCCTATCCTAGCTCATCATATTGGTTCCATCCTTTTATCCATTTATTGTGGTCATCTCATCATCCCTTCTCCCTTGTCTATCTTTGGCCTTGTGTTGAACTATGTTGCCCTTTCACTTTCATGTAGGCAAGGTCGCTCATTTGATTTAACACTAGGGCATTTTTCCATTCATCTTTGTCCCCCATCACAATCTCCATTGTCCTCTTTCCTCTTTTGTCCATGGTCTTTTGTCAAACTACAAGGGCTCTACGCTTTCACGTAGGCAAGGTTGGTCTTCGATCAACCCTCGAGCCCCTATGTCTTTAGGGTGTGTCGATCTTGTGTCCCCTAGGTCTTTAGGGTGCGTCGATCTTGTGTCCCCTAGGTCTTTAGGGTGTGGTTGTCTTGTCATCTTGTCATCTTTTTGTGTCTTCAATCACGTCCCTATCTCGTTGGTCATTACACACAAAGGTCATTAGTATCATGAGGTTCAATCGATTTCAGATATCTTGTGTCATGTCGATCACTTAGCTTAGTCTCCATCTTAGGTTTGAACAAGATGCATCCTTCCTAACATACCGCATCAATCCCATCCACCCTTTCAATCCCGTGGCAAAGGAAATTTGAAATTGATTGTTATCTTTTTATGCTTTTGATGTTTTGTTTATCATTCAAGCTTCCTATCATACCTCGTTAGGGTCGCCATGATCCATCATATCATGGTGTACTTTGACTGGTAAACATAGGGGTGTATCTTAATCTTTTTGTTTGATTTTTTGTCTTCTAGGTTGTCCCATGTAGTACCCACCAAGATCCCCATGGTCTTGTGTTATGCTAGGGCATCCTTTGTGTTTGTGGTTATCCCAACATCAAGCCCAACAAAAGCCTCTGCGACTTTGGGATGTTGGACTAACGTTTTGTTTGTTGTGTGAGTCCTATGCATGTGATACAAGGTCACCTTGGTTTCTCATACCCTGGTGCATAATAACTCATGCTATATCAAATTAAGTGCTCATTACATGGTAGCATAACGCATCATAATAACTTGTTTGATTTGGTTACTATCCATTCATCTATCCAAACCCCCCCATCCATTCACCATAAATCTTTCCAATCCATTCATTCTTCATCACTCTCCCTCATCTATCCATCCGGTCTGCTTTCATCATCTCTCCAATCTGCTTAGGATAATAGATATTTGTTATTCTAAGCATCTTTTCATCCAATTTGCGTAGGATAATAGAGGTTTTTTTATTCTAAGCATCTTTTCATCTTATGATATTGCTATCAGGATTCAACCATGTAGTTTTCGATTCAAACTCATTGACCCATGATTCACGAGTAGTGGTTCACAAGAACCCATCTCTAATGATAATTCATTGACCCATATTTTCATCCTATCTTCTTTCATCATCTCTTCAATATGCTTAGGATAATAGATATTTGTTATTCTAAGCATCTTTTCATCCATCTTCTTAGGCTAATAGAGGTTTGTTATTCTAAGCCTCTTTTTATCTCTTCATCCTCGTTATTTTATCATCTCTTCAATCTACTTAGGACAATATAGATTTATTATTCTAAGCATCTTTCCATCCATCCTCATCATCATATCATCATCTCTTCCATCTTCTTGGGATAATATAGATTTTTTATTCTACACATCTTTCCCTCCACCGTCGTCATTCATTTCAACCATCTCACATCTCCATCCAATCCTAATCCATTCAATCTAGCACAAATCATCTAATCACATCCTTGGTCTTGTTCCCAGCCTTGCTACAACCTTTGACCCAATCATCACCATCATCATCACCATCACCATCATCATCATCATCATCATCATCATCATCATCATCATCATCATCATCATCATCATCATCGTCAGGATGTATCCTTTCCTATCCTTTTGTGTTGTTTTGGGATGTATTCTTCCCTCATCAACAACACTCTCATCTCAGCATCGGGATGTATCCTTCCCTATCCTTTTGTGTTGTTTTAGGATGTATCCTTCCCTCATCAACAACACTCTCATCATCACCATCGAGATGTATCCTTCCCTATCCTTTTGTGTTGTTTTGGGATGTATCCTTCCCTCATCAACAACACTCTCATCATCGTTATCATTGGGATGTATCCTTCCCTTATCCTTGTATTATTTTAGGATATATCATTCCCTTATCAACAACACTCCATCCATCACCAGTCCATCTTGGCTTGTAGCTTGACCGGGGCAACATCATATTTGTCCTTGACTCCATTTGTGCTTTCCTCTCTTATCGCTTATCACTTATCATCCTCTCTTATCCATCATTTTGTCTCATCTTCCCCATCTACTCTTTCATCATCTCATCCATTTCAAGAGCACACCCATGTTCTCTTGAACCCACATGTCCTCTCGAGGGGGCATCCCCAATCCCTAATCTTCATCTTCACTCCCATCATCTTTCCTCCTAGTCACTTCTTTGAATGACTGGGGCATCTTTCCCAATCTAACCATCTTCTTCCTGGTACTATCTTTTAATCTTCTTTGAAATGATGCTACTTCATAATACCATCTCAAAGAGGGGGAAAATATAGACATCTAAATTTGACCACTTACATTTAGTCAAATTTATCTTTTTTTTATCTAAATACCCTTTTATCCACATTAGTTAAATAATATTGCCATTATTTAATTAATACCCCTAAAGTCCTCTAAATCCTTAATGTATTTAGTTAAATAATTAAATACCTTTCCCCTTTATCCCTTTTTTCCAAAGAATTAAATAAATAACTCACTTATTTAATTCCCTTTATGTCCCATCCACACTTAATCCTAATTCATATCCTAATCCCATCATTAGGGATGTGACACATCCCTAATCAATGATTAGGATGTGTCACATCCTCCAACTTTTTCAAGTTGGTTTCTAATCATCATGAGCCACCTAAACCTCTTTTAATCCTTCATCAACTAGTCTAATTAACCCCCTTTAGTCAAATCTTTCCACATCCCAATGGAATTTTAAATTCCATTTATTCACCCAAGGTTTCTCAAGGAATATTTTATTCCTTTTGTCTTCCCCATTCATATTAAAAAGGAATTTTTAATTCCTTTTGTTAAACCTTTCATCTCCATCCTTGATCTTTTTTCCTTGGCCAAGAATGAATCTGGGCCCTTCATTCATTTCTCCTTGGCTAAATGGCTAACACTTAGCCATTTTCACAACCCTAACCAGAGAGACATTCAGGCAATCTATCACATACAACCGATCTCAAGTCTTCAATTTCCAACCATTGTCTTGCACTCAATCCATCATCTTTTGCATCCAAATCAAGCATTTACAAGATGCTATGCTGCCGAAATCAATATAGGAACACACAAAATCGAGCAATCAACAAGGCCAACCAACCGATCAACTTGGACAAGGTAATATCATTCCTTTTCTTGTATTTTTTTCAAGTTCAACTAGGGAAATCTCGAGGTGTTGTTTGTGTTTTCCTTGCTTGCATTTCATTTAGTTTTGCATTTTAGGCTTGGTAAAAACACCTGCACACAATTACAATAAAAAAACCTAACATAGGGAAAGAGTTCAATTCTTCTTTCATAGGTCTCCATGACTCCAACACCCATTGGTCTAGGTCAAGAAGGAAGGGCCACAAATAATTAAATTTGCAATCAAACCTATAAAGGAAAATCTTGTTGTAACATCGATTATATACTATCCACACACTAGCACAATGGAAGAATCAATTAAATAAAGAGGCCTCACAACACACTAAAGGAGGCAACCCAAATGGAACTTGTGTCCCAATGACAATCACAAAAAAGGCTTTACCACTGGTAGAAAACCTCAACATGATATTAGGGTAATGAGCTAGGGAAGAGCCCAACAAACTATTGGTCACGTCATTGCAAATAACTTTAACAAATATCATGTGGGAGGAAAGAGGGGGCAACACCAACACCATTTATACTGCAACTATTATTTGTAAGGGTAATATTAGTAGAATAAACCATTGTAGAAACACCATGAGTGGGTAATATATTCATAATGACAACCAAATAATTATAAGTATAAGAGGTGACAACATAGGGAATCACATCAATATAAATCCCTAGCACAACACTAGGGGAACAAGCAAAGGAAGTGGAGGCAGAGCCCAACACCCTGTCAATCATACAATTTCCAAGAAAAAGTGTAGAATATGTTAGGATTTTTCCATGAGAATGAGTAGAAGAAGCTATTGAAGACTTTAAAATAGTTATCATAAAAATTTGACTATTGATCCATCTTGAAATGTGAGTCAAACCCATAAAAATTATATCCCTTAAAAGCATTATCTTTCGCCTCATGATGTGATTCTTCTCCCTTACATTTCATACCACAAATAAAAATTTAATTCATGTTCATCTTCTTTTGTTTATCCTTCTTCATTTCTAAAATTCCCTATCATATCCTTCTTCAATTAATGTCCTCAATTTCTACATCATCCTTATCTAGAGATTTCCTAAGTGTGAAAACATTATTTTTGCCTCTTGTTACAGGCCCCATCATGATGGAAATAAATACACTTGTAAAATAATCACAAAAATAAATTCCAAATACTTTGAAATTTTTACTATAACTTACCAAGTCTTGGATCACACTTTTCCCAAAAAATATTCAAGGAATTAATTGATTTGTAGCCTTGAGAGTGATTTTTTGAAACCCTAATTTTGTATATGCCTCGATGTGTCATTGAAAATCCCTCTAGAAGTCAATAATTTTTTTTATCAAACTTTGAGAGATATGTGCTTCTCAAAATGACCTCCAAAATTTAAAAAAGATGCCTTTCCTTCACAATGCGAAGATCGTGATCTAATACCACTTGTACTGAAATAACTTGCACAAAATAGAAAGATAATTTAAAATATTATAAATATAATATATGATAGTTGAGAATAACAAACCACTTTGAGTGGAGTGGGGAAACCTTCAAATACCTCCATTGATAACACAATTCATAATTTGATGATCAAATAAGACTCACTACCTCCTTTATATACCCTACTTATGCCTAGGTTAACACCCAAGTTGACTTACATAACAACATATAAGCTCTAAGACAACCTAAATAATGAAATAAGAATATAATAATGATACTATGACTTAATTAAGAGTTAAGGTAGTCACAACTTAACTACCCATAACCCTATGCATACTCTAGGATTAAGGGTGTAGCAACTTCAATGTGGATGTTAGTGTTGATCCTCATAATAATAGAGAAGAGAAAGTGAGCATAAACATATTTAGCACAACCAAACCCTTTAGACCCAACAACACCCAAAGTTCCATGAGAGGAAAAATTTGTATTAATATTTAGAAATACAAAAAGGAAAGGACTATTTATTTAACATGTTTACCCTTCTAGAAGCATAAGGGTAGGGTGAAATTGAGAAGAGAAAGCAATGAAAAAAAATTAAATTATTTTAATTAGAGGGTGACGAGGCTTCATCCATAGAACACTTATCTACAATGTTTTCTTTTACAAATTTTATAATTTTTTCCATATTCTAAAATGAGACTTTGATAACCTTAGAAAGTTTGACAAATTCATTCAAGCAAAAAATACTATAAAATGAAAAGAGACCCAAGTTCCCAAGTGACATTAAGAATAGTAGTTATAAGAGGAGGATAACTCATGATCACCCAAAACTCAGATAAGGAAGTAGCATGAATGATAGGCTAGTTCTAGATCTACCACCATTTCCCTCAAATACCCAAAACAAGGGGACATTAGAAGAAAAGGTGAGTAGAACATCCTTCCTCTATACTACACAAAACATATTTTAAATGTTCTTGAAATAATCCATTATTAATATCATCTCAAGTGAGACATTTATTTTGACAAACCAACCAAAAAATAATTTACATTTAAGATAGTTGAATTTGTTGTTGATTTTGTTCCACCAAAGGAAATCTCCAATTTTACCATGATTCAAGACAAGTGACTTGTATCAAAGAAAAACCAAATAATTTCCTTTAGTATCATGATCCCAAGTGAGGGTATTTTCTTCCTCTAAGGAACAACACAACTAAACCACGAAAAATGAAAGATAGGTGGTATGGGCTTCAAGAGTTACCCCTTTAATTCATCTACTAGGATATTTCCAATGATAGATCAAGAATCCCCCCACCTTGATAGTGCTCATAAAATAAACAAACATATATGTCCCAAAACCATAGAAACTTGTCCAAAGGCTATATATTAGGAAAGGAAGAGAGGAGAGAGGGGTGGATGTCCCAAGCATCTTTCCAAAATAGAGCTCTCTAACTATTTTTAACAATCTAAAAAAGATCTTTAACAAGTGAACCCCCATTCTTAATAGTATTCTAAAGCATTGAGACTTTTCTTGCCAAATCCATTCTCAAAATCTCAAGCTCAATAAGGGACTAAATATTTAAAATTGAGAATTCTAGTCTTACACTAATCTAGATTCTTACACTATCACTAACAAATCTTGGTAGCCAATGCTTGGCTATTGATAATGGCTTGCGAAGATCCAATCCAAAATTCTAATTTGTGCCACACATTTGATCTCAACTAATTCGACTCATTTTTTTAGAATCTGAATTATTTTCCCATAAGAACTTCTTAGAGAGGGGATCAAATTCACTAAGGATGCTTTTGTGGGGAGATAAAATAAGAAAAATATATATGGGAACATCCTAAAAAATATATTTTAACAAAGTAAATTAGTTGATTAAAGACAACCTTGAAAGGTTCAAAGGACAACCCTCATTCTAAATCTATAAATTATTCCTTTATTAGGGTCTTTTGGGATTAACAATAGATAAGGAGATACTAATATAGTCAAATGAAAGCTAATCAATTTGAAATTAATAATTCAAAGTTATTATTTGTTGGATGATTAAGGCTTTTAAAGAAAAAAATATTAGAATTTTACTCATTAAAATATTGACCAAAAGCCGCCAAATAGATATCCAAAACTTTTATGAGATTGATAACTTCTTGAATCCTAGAAGCACCCAATAAAGTTGTGTAATCAAAAAATTGAATATGAATTTGTGACTCAATATCACATGCAAGAATCCAACCATGGATACACCCATTGGTTTTATTATTCTTTAGAAATATTCCCAAACCTTTAAGCATGAGCATGAAGAGGTAAGGGGATAAGAGATCACCTTGTCTCAAATCCTAGAAGCATAGAATACTGGAGAGGGGATACCATTAATTAAGATTACAAAGGAGGGAGAATCCACATTACATATGACCTATTTAATCCATATTTAACAAAAACTAAAGGTCATAAGAGTGTTCCCAACGAGTAACCTTTTGATCCTATCACAATATTTAGACATATCCAACTCAATAAGCATTATTTTATCTCTAGAGTGGAAGATAGAATGGATGTAATCGATGGATATAACAATACTATCAAGGCTCTACCAACCCTTCACAAAACCACCCCACTCAAGAGAAATGAGGGAGTCCAGAATCCTCCTTAAATGATCTACAATGAGTTTATTTACTAGTCTTATAGGTGACATTGCACAATGCAATAGGGACAAACAAATCAAAATAGAAATCACCCTCCTTTTTAGTAATTAAACAATAAAAATGGTATTAAGATCCTTGAGCATCTACTTAACTATCTAGATCCTTGAGCATCTACTTAACTGTCTAGATCCTTGAGCATCTACTTGATTATAAATATTTCAATGGGAAAACTATTTGGGCCAAGAGTTTTACCCCTTTCATCTAAAATGGATGTTCAATTTACTTAACAGAGATGGGACTCATAAGAAATTTCTTCATATTTGTAGAGACAAGAGACAAAATTTAATCTATAATCATATGAGCTACTTCCATGGTAGGGGTGCCACTTTCAATGAAGAGGGAAGAAAAATGATGGATTGCTTCCCTACTTATATTATGTGAGGAAAATTGATTTCCTTGCACTAGATGAGAGTAGAAATAACATTCCCACTTCTCTTGTCTTTAGTGAAGTTATGAAAGAAGAAAATATTCTTATCTCCCTCTTGTAGCCAATTGACTCTTTATTTTTATTTCTAAAATATCTCATCCTATAATATCCATGCATTAATTTATTTAGAGAGAGGATCCCCTAAGAAGGTGATATCTAGTCATACAATATTCTTTAATTTGAAAGATGATGTCATCCATTTTCTCTTGCATATGTTTCTTTTTCTAAAAAATATTTCAAAAATATTTATTCCACTATTGTTTCTTGAACTTCACAAATTGGATTATTTCTAAGAAATACTACATAGACATACCCAAAGGGGCCTTCTCCTAAATCTCCTAGGTAGCCAAACATTCACAAATAAATTTATCTTGGATCCACATCAATTGAATCCTAAAGGAGTACTTTCTCAAGTGGGAGAAAAGGGAGGAAGAAAACTTGATTGGAAAATGGTCCAATCTTTACTAGTGTAGAATTTTAGACAAAGAGACCAAAGCGTCACAAAACCAACAATCAAAGACCATAAATATATCAAGATTACCAAAAATGGATTTTAACCCAAATTATCTAATATTCAAACTAAAAATATTATATATGGGTTTTAATATCACAAGATTAATAAATGATATATTTTTCTCTTAGGATTTAACCAATTAAAATTGCTTAACTTTTCATTGAGTTTAAGAATAATGTTGAAGCCACCTCCCATGATTTAAGGAGTGGAAGGGAACACAAATAAAATAAATCTAATAAAATTATAGAGAAGTTTTTTACCTCGAAGATTTAAATGTGCATATATATTTATTAGGAAAATAGAGCTCCCTGAATCAAAGAAAGAGTTGACCAAGGAGATGAACTATCCAAAAGATATCCAAAGGGAAGGAGAAATTTTGTGAGGATACCATGAACAAGAAATCATACCTAAATATCCTTGAGCCCCAATACATTATCATTTACTATTTATCTAAATCTTAGAGGAGAGAGAATTAATTTCATCTACAAAGATTTTGTTTTCTTAAAGAAAAATGATAGTAAGATCATGTTCCTGAATAAGATCTTAATTAACTTATTAAAAAAGAGTCTTTCCCAAATCCATAGTATTCCATGAAATAAAAATAATTACAAGGAATAGAGAAATGAGAATCTAGTGTGTGAATGGCACTAGATTCCAAAAAGGATTTCTCAATCATCTTCACATTTTCTTGATATCTCTTTCTACCGGCTTTAGAGTTTTGTTTGAAGCACTGATTTTCAGAAGCTTTTTGTGAAATCCTAAAAGAGGACGAGATTTATTCTCAATATTTTCCTTTGAAACATGGGGTATAGGTCCTTCAAGAATTAAAAAATTGAGTAATTATTCAATGATAATTTATGGTAAAATCATAGTGAGTCATTATAGGGGTATCCATATTATTAGCTTCCTAATGAATGGAAATTCCTCAATGTAACTAAGAAAGGTAGGATCACATGCATTCAAGAGAAGATATGATTTATAATCTACATGAGTTTCTACTATGTATAAGGGAGCCATAAATTATTCATATCTTCTTCATGGACCTTTAAAGGTTGCTTCCATAGTATGCCTTGTTTCCTTCTTCTAAGACCTCCAATCTATTACTAAAATTTCTTCTTGTTAAGTTTCTTTTATATTGGTTCCATTTTATTCCTCTGTTATACATTTTATACTTGCATGAATCCATCTAAGTCTAATCTATCTACATGGGCTAAGGCATTTTTTTTTTTTTAGCTTTTGCTACATTTTTTTTTGAAATGGATGGGAGGGATTTGTAACCCTTTTTGGGAAATTTGGTTGTAAGTGTCAATAAACATGACAAATGGGATAGTAAAAGAGAAGGGGTTCATGGTCTATTTTTTGGATCCACTGCATGTTTCCAAATTTAATAGGGAAAGATTCGAGTAAAGATTTATTAAGATCAGTTTCAACACAAATATGAGCATAAGTTGTTACCTTCCTTTCTAGCACGAGATGAGATAAACTTGTAGGTTTCCAAAGAATGACAATGATGAATTAAAGCACGTTAAATTTTAAAAACTCCATCAACAACCAAGTAAGATAGATCAAAATATGAATTTGTAAGGAAATCTCTTCTATTGATAAATATACCTTCTTTGTTAAAAAATAAGGGCCTCCTTTAGAGGCCATATTTCAATCAGCCATCCTAGGTGAAATTTAAAATGTGTGTCCCACATGTTAAGTCTCAAAATTACCGGTTCACTTCTTAGAGAAAAATCTCATTCACAAAGCCAGGGTTGTCATCATGTTGTAGAGCTCCCTTAATGTCTAATTAACTAATGTAGATGATCATACACACAACTCAATGGACCTATAGATCATAAATTAAGTAGTTTATCATTCAAGAGATGGCTTCATTAAATTATTAACCATGAATTTGTGGACTTTAGATGATGGTGGTACCATATATGCATTCAAGAATCCTAAACATCCTATATCGATTGAGTATAGGTGATTGAACAAAGATAAATGCATCAAAATATTTTAACTAAAATTAACTTTTATCTACAAAATAGAGTAATCAAATACTAATACCTATTAATTTCTATAGATACTTATTGTGTATGACTGTAACTAATAAATGTTATGCTACAGCATGTCCTAATTCAACTAACCTTTAGGAGTAATTGAACAAAATATAAACTAAAGCCTTACTATTTTGGACCTGCGATACAACATTCATTATAGTATAAGCTAGAAACTATAAATTAGAACCTACAATGCATAATCTTATGAATTATCTAAAATAACATGGTTTTGCAGTACCTCAAGTGTCCCTTACTTGAGTTGATGTATCCACTAGATCTCCTTCATTTACTTAAGTAAAAGAAACATGTTGAAATGTATTCTCTATTATATTCCAATCATACACAAATTTTTGAGTAGAATGTAACAAAATCTAGAATTCAATCTAACACATGCAAAGATCTAGCTCCCGACCTTCTCGATAAAGTACCTTTCTATATAGGGTTTGTGAGAGTCCATTTATAAATATAAATTGTAAACAAACTAAAAGAAAATGTCAACTCTCCAATAAAAATAGGAAGAGGACTAGGTATTTTAATAGAAAAAAATAACTATAAATAAAAAGAGTGTAGAAATCAAATAGTCTCTACACTATTTAAGATAAGTGTTATAAATTAGAAATGTTCCCTAATAGAGTAGTCTTGATTATAACTATTATTCCTTATTGGAATAGATTCCTTTATCCTCCATAACTTATTAAAAATATGGAGTGACACTTGGCCATCCATGTTCTTGTATTTAAACCATCACCTTCATCTTATTCTGCAAGTATGCTTGTGTTATAACACTTTAAATCCACCTATCTGCATTGAACTGTCATCCTTTTGTTGTGGGTTGAGAAACCTTTTGCTATGGGTTGATAGACTCTTTGATGCAGGCGTTATTCCCTTTTTAAAGTATTTTTATTGTTATCAACTATAATTAAACATAAATTCTACTAAACTCACAAACATTCAAATTTGATACACACATTCATTAATATAACATATATCATCTTCAAATGATTTAAAATTCTCAAAGTATATAAAAGAATTTGGAAATGTATTTTGGAGTTTAGCATAAATAAGATAAAAAAAAATGTAACTACAATAAGGAAATTGGTCATTCTTATGGCTCATCATCCTCCCAACTTCTTGCTTTTCCTCAAGCATCTTAGGGGCTCAGGTTGTATTGTAGTACAAATTTGCCACTTTTACTATCCTTTTTGTAAGATCTTGAAATATCTTGTAGTCTTATTCTTTACATTCTAAAATATTTTCCCTTGCCCTCCTTCTGTCTATCAATCTAATCCATTCTTCCACTACCCCATGAGGGTCTTTAGCTTCTACCCTGAGTAGAAGGGGGAATGAATTCTCCCTTTCTTGATAGCTCCTTTGTGGTTGTCCTCTTTTAGGCTCATTTCATATAAATGAATTCAGTGCCTTAATCTAGACATCTCCCACAAACATGAGTGGGTTCCAAGTAGAGTCATGGGGGATAGCCAAGATATGTAGGTAGAATTCACATAACCAATCCTACATATCTAGGGTTGATTGCTTGTATGTTTATAAAAATAGAGTAGGTAAAGATAAAGAAACTGGAAGATCAATAATCAATTGACTTAATTAAAAACTTAGAAAATTTTCTTGAAAATATAGGGTCTAAACCCTAGCAAGGGGTCTACATCTTAGAAGTTTTATTGTCTTGTCGGCCAACTCCTTTATTTTCACTCTCAATTTCTTAAATTCTACATCTTTTCTATAAATTTCTCTTGTATGTGCTGACATTAACTCAAAAAAATTTCTCCCAATCCTTCTTCTTTTGGAAAAATTATCTTACCTTATTTCATAACTCAATCCCAAGGGTCACCACAATAAGGTTTTTTGGCATTCTCGAGGTTGCATCTTGGTTTATAGGATGCAGAGTTTTGATGTTAATCTCCAAAACTGCCAATTGTGCCAGTTTCTCCAATCTAGATCCTTGTTGCTCAAAGGCATGCAACCTTTTCTCTAACTCTCATATTTTGTTATATAATCCTTCCTCCCTTAAGTTGTTCTTCCAATTATTTGATTCTTTGAAGGCTTCCTATAGCTCCTTGCTCTCATTCTTCCCTTTTAAAAGTAATTCCTCTTCTTTCTCCAAAAATATCTCTTTCTCAACCTTATCAGATGGAATAAACCCTTCTTCAAAAATAAGGCTACTTAAGGGTTCGTTCTTCTTTTTGGTCATAAACAAGTCCTTTCAATCAGATTTTTTATCGTTGCTTAGATATAGAGGTTGCAATGTTTTGGGTTTCTTGTCACCACTAAGCACTTTTTATTCTTCAAAATCTATCTCAATCTGAACCAAAATAATTCTTTCCTTTTGGTTTAGCCTTCCTCTCATAGGGAATTTCCTTCTAAGGCGGTGTGATCACCTTCTTGGTTGTGTTGACCTCTTTTGCTTATTTTTGGGTGTAAAAGTAGAGGCTACACTTTTCCTTTTCTTGGGCTTGAAAGGGCTGTTGGTGGATGGAGGGGTTTTTGGTTCCTCTTTTGCTATGGGTTGTTCCCCAAAAGTTGTAGGTTGTGTTTCCTACAGTTCTTGCTCTATATGCTCCCTGATATTATGGGTAGGTGAGGCAATAGGTGAAACAAAGGGTATATATCCTTCTTCTACGACATAGAAGACTCGTCCATTTCTTGTTCTATGTTCAATTTCCCCGCATTTGGTCTAATGAGAATATCATTAATATTGTTGTAGGCCAAAAATTCTTCCCAAGATACATTACGAAATTGGGTTCTAACACTTCGCTTAATTAATAAGGTGACCAAGAAAAAATGTGACAATGTATATTGGTTTATTTTCCTCTTATACTCATCAGACATTATTTTCAATAGATTGTAAAAAAAATTAGGAACATTCATAAGCCTTTGATAGCGTAGGTGACTAAGGAATTTAAAATGCATAGTATATAAAAGGGATTGGCTGCCATCATAGGTTAAATATTTGACTGTGTACGAAGGAACAAAAACCCATAACCAGGGTAACGAAATTATTTTTGTACCTTGAGTTGAAGAGTATAAATTCTCCCTTGGCACTGTAAAATCATTCCTAGCTACAATTGCATCTACTCTAACGAGGAATTATTCCCCTCTTCTTGGCAACCCTAAAACCTTTGCTATTGTTGCCTTTGAAGCATCTATTCTTAGTCCTCTTACCATAGCTTCATCATTATACAAAGTGCTTGCAAATTTTTGAGTCATAATTTTATTAAATTTAGTTAATCAAAGAAAATAATCCAAACATCTAGCTTGTTGAAAATTTTGAAGACATTGTTGATCTAGTAGTATTAAATTACATGTTTCCGGTTCTCTTCAGATGATATCTCCTCCCATTGCTGCAATCTATATAATCCCTACCAACTTTTGCTACTAGTTGTTGTTTCTCCAAATACTCGGCTCCATGGTTGTTACCTTATCTATGTTCTTTTATGCTCTGAACTTCTTATGGCTATTTCTTTGTGGCTAATGAAGGGAAATGAAGGGAATTGAGAATTGTGTGTAGTTCTTTAAACCTTACTTTCAAATTTTAAAAGTTATGATGATAATAATTAGACATTTTTCTGCAACCTACCTTAGTTGTGCTATTTATCCTCAAATAGCATGTATGAAAAGGATGGGTAGGATAAATTCAAAGCATTTGAGATATATGATTCATCAAATTTAAATATGTGTAAGATTTTGAAAGAAAATTAAAATTAGTAGGATTAAATGTCAATTATAGTTAATAACAATAAAAAAGTACCTTTAATTGTGGAGTGATAGAAAGATGGCAAGTGCGAATGGAACTAAATGTCATCATGCAGCTATGAGAAAAGATTTAAAATGATGGTAATTCAACGTAAAGTATCGTGAGAAAACGTGCTAGAAAAAGTAGCTCGGTGTGATTATAACATGTCTCTAAGAAGTGTGATTGTTGGAAAGGAAAGCTATAGAAATTACAAATATATAAACGATGGAATGTGATGTTGCATGAAACACATGTTTGAGTGAAGTTTTTGCATGTTAGTATGAGAGAGAAGATTTAAAATGGTAATTGGAAGTGTTAGAGTAAAGGTTTTAACTTAATTATGTTAATCAAGTTACCTTTATTCATCTCTTAAGATTTCACTTTAGTTTACATAATGTGACATTTAATAATTATAACAATTATTAAATGTTTACCTATTAGGGTTACTCAGGTTTTTCAAGATCTCCTTTCTTAAGGATTGATCCATTGTATATTTTATTCATTCTTTTGATCTGATAATATAATCTCTCCATATTTCAGAGCTTCAAACCCTCATTTGTTTTTTCATCCATTCTCTTCCCTGTGACAGGTATCCATTTGCATGTAGGTGTTCTTGGACTCTGAAGTTGGTTTTGACAACTTCTACACGGTATCAGAGCAGACCTGCTGCATGCATGTTCTTGTTTGAAGAATCTGGAGCTACAAGGGTTGGGTTAGGCATTCATAGTTTTGTTGGGTGATTTTTTGTGGATCCGAAATATTTCATTTTTTGGGTTCACTTTGGGCCCAAACAGACCTTGCCGTTGGATTCACAACGTCCAAAAACCCCTAAATTGACTGTTCATTCGTCGATTTTGGCCACAGTTGATCAAGGAGGCAAACAAAATTTGCCGCAAGGCCGTACGACCCCAAGGCACGCCTTCTGAGGCAAATTTTTTAAAAAAAAAACATAATTTTTAATTAATTTTGGGCACTGCTCGTTCATAGAGCCGTGCCACCATTCGATCGCCCGGCTACCACCACCAGCTACAGTCGAGCAACCACCGCCGCATCTCCGGCCCGCCGCTTCAGTGGTGTGTAACTTCTACATCACCCGAGTGCCGCTCTAGCTCCACCATGTCGCCTGTGCACTGCCTCTGCGTCAGCAACCACTAGAGTTCCACCAGGGAGCCACCAGGCCCCTCCAAAAAATGTTCTTTACCCATTTTCACTCAAATGGGCATACCTTGGGCATTTTTTCTCCGTTTTTTGAACAAAAATAAGCGTTGGAAAGTTGGCTCCAAGTCCATCATGATGGTGTAGGATATTTTTTTTTAAAATATCAATTTTGCTGTATTTTTTCGTAGTCAAAGTTAGATGATTTTTTTGCACTCCGGAGGGCATAACTTGGTCTTTTTTGCTCCATTTTTTAAAAATGAATAGGCATCCGAAAGCTATGAACTTGCTCCATTCAGATCTTCTGTTCTTTCTTTCATAAAATTTATCAAGTACACAAGATTCAGTTTGAAATCTTTTTTTTTGCCTTTTTCCTATTTTTCCGTTGAAAAATCTCTATTGGGGTTTGGTTTTTTTTGTATTGTGGGGGGAGTTTTTGTTCTTGCTTTCTGTCATTTACTTCAGAAAACCAGAAACTTTTCACATTAAACAATTCATTAAACCTCTCCAAACATGGCCTAAAACACTTCTACTGTTGACCTTCTCACACCGCATAACTACCATAAATGGAAGGCTTTCATGACACATCTTCTCAGATCAAAGGGGTTGTGGTCCTATTTAGATACGGTTCAGCCAGTTTTGACCAGACCATTTGAGCTTATGCAACATAGAAATAAGATGGATGAGGCTATGGGTTTGATTTCCTTACATGTTTCAGACAACTTGTTTCATCTTGATGGGTGTGACAGACCTCTTGAAATATGGACCAAGTTCAATGATCTATTTGGTACCATAAATCAGTTTCGTGTACTCCAAATCGAGGTAGAGTTGACTTCACTTGTACCTAATTCTTTTCCCACTATTGAGGATTTTTTGATGAAATTCAAACAACAAAGATCTCTTTTACAGGGTTGTGGTAAGGCTAAGACTGATACAAAGTGTATTTACCTGATTTTGTCAAAGCTTCATGGGAACTTTCAGATATTCTCATCTACCTTCCATTCCACTATGGATGCCTTGGGCAATCGATTCACCATCCCTACTTTTGAGATGTTTTGCGATTGGTTGACTCGAGAGCAAGCCAAGCTCACACAGTTGGATTCTCTCACAGGATCAAAGAACCATGCATTGGTTGCTCAGACATCAAAAGGAAAGAAGAATTAGAAACCGAAGCCCAAGACAGATTCAGTTGGCAGTGAGACTTCCTCCAAGCCACCTCCAAAGTCAGATTCAAAACCAAAGTACAATCTGAAACAAGGAAAATCTTCAAAGTCTGGTGAGTCTTCCTCCAAGACTAAGAAGTATTCAGGTGATCCTTGTAGTTTTTGTGGGAAGGAAGGACATCCAGTTTCCAAGTGTTGGAAATGATTAGAGGATTTAGAGGAGGCCATGCAGCAACATCATATCACTTCAACTTCTCCTCCTTCCTCTTCTACAAAAGAAGGACATGCTCTTTCTGCTCAAGTTGTACCTTCAGGATCCACTTGGATTGTTGATTCTGGTGCTTCAAACCATATGAATCACTCATAGGAGATGGTCACCGCCCTTACCCACAATGATACTTCACATATTGCAGTTGGTGACTGAGCACAACTTTCAGTTACAGGTTTTGGTATTGTTTCTTTGGATGGTGGTTGTCTATAGGATGTTCTTTTGGTTCCTACTATTTCTACAAACCTCCTTTTTGTCTATCAGATTTGTCATTCTGGCATTGGTAAAATAGTAGAGTTCTCATCGCATGATGTGGTTATTCGAGATCTCCATAATCCTTATTTGGTTGTTGCTACTGGGAGTGTAGATCCTAAGACTCGCTTATACTGTTTTGATGGCTTTGAGAGTTCAAATAGTTCAAGCTTCTCTCTTATAGCTCA